>JAZGTK010023288.1:0-10000 GCA_036877625.1 Ambastaia sidthimunki | reverse complement strand
GATATGCTTGTCATCAAAACATTTAGATATATATTATAGTCTAATTATTATTCAGACAGCTGTCTGCTTTTGGCAGGCATGGAAATGGGTAATTAAAACACATCACGGGAAACAAAACATCTGACTTCACATCTGGAACATCATAAGGTGTAAAGCTGCTATAAGCTGGTGTAGCAGAAACATGATTTGTGATGGATGTCAGATGAGATGGGATTGTAATGAAGGCTGTTTATAATTGCACACATGCAAACGCAGTGCTTTTGTGAAGCTTGATCATTGTCCTCTGGGGCTTGTTAGGCTGTTTGTGTTTTATGGCCTAACCTTTCTACTGTGGCCTAAATATAAATGATTCATTTTTATCTAAAAAAAGAATCCAAACAAATATTTCACCAGAATATATTTTATTTAAGTCTGACTTTGCTTAAAGAGTTTTTTTTTGTATTTTTATTTTACTTTCAAATCGATTAATAAAACTATTTCACTTTTCAGCTACAGCAATTTTGTTCTTGTTACCAAAAATATATTCAGAACCTTATATATTATATATGCAAAACATATATACACAGAACGTTCTGGTTGAACAATAATTTAGGCATCTTATATTTTGTGTACAAGAGTGTAGAAAATAACAAACCAATAGCAAACTAATGTTTGATACTTTGTAACTCATTAAGTATCAATAAGCTACAGCTACCTTTTACTTATAAATACAAGCTAGTACACTGACTCAAATATAAAATATAATATATATATACTTTATATATATCAAATGCTAAATGATACATATTAAATATTAAGATTCAGCTCATAAAATAAAAATTGGCTTTAAATAAATCTTTCAATACGTGTATATATGTGAAAACATTGTTATGATGAATAAATAAAGCGTTTGTTCCTTTGACATTCAAATTTCAACCATCTTGTGTCTGTAAATGGCAGGTCAGCTGCAGTTCGTCACAGCGCCACTAGATGACAGTAGAGATGCGTCAGAAACAGCGCTGACGTCATTACGTAAAAACGCCTTCGCTTCTGCAAATAGAAGCATCGCCTTTATCATATAAATACATACTGAGCTTTGGTTGCAGTAAATGTTACACACACGCTGCAGGGAAACACAAATGAGACGATCTGTCTGTCTGTGACGTCATCACTGACCCCATCACGGCTAAAGAACGTCACACGCACGTCAGCGAGGCAATTAAATATTTAAATACAGACGCAGGCATGTTGCGCACACACATGCAGACGTGTTTGTTGTAACGTGATTAGTAGCCAATAAATGTATTTACAATGAACAGTAAAGACAAGAAGATCCAGCCGCCTTAACGTCACTGTGGTGCTTGTATTTCTCCCACCACGCACAACAAGCTCTGAATATGAACCAAGACATTATGTAACATCTGCAAACCTCAATTATTACATGATCAGAGCTCAAAGCGCAAGTGCATACAAATGTGGTCCACACGAAAACAGGAAGGAGGTTTCGTAGCACGAATACAAGCTCAGCTGCATCCAGAGAGCAGATTAAACTCAGGTGCTGAAATTATTCAAACGCACTGATAAAGTGTGGACGGCAAACGTGAGCTGCAGAGCTCTGGTCTGAACCTCAGAAACAGCCGGCAACGTGTGATGTTTATGCAGATGGTTTGTTAGAGCAGAGAGTGCCGGAAAGAGCGCATTCAAAATTGAAATGCACAGCTTGGAGGCATTCAAATTATTCCTCGGCTGGGCTGAACCAAGACGAGTGCAGCAGAACCTGAGTTCAGCTGCTGCTGTGGCTCTCTGTGCTGCATCAGTGTGTGCAAAACATACATATCAGTGGCACTTGCCCATCGGCAGATTTGACATTGAAAATTTTTTCCTTGTCATGTTGACATGCTCTGTAAAGTAACGGGCACGACAGGAAGTGCCGTGTGCCGGGACGGTTGTGTGTAGTTCAGGCGCTGGGGCACGGAGAGGAGCTGTGTTTCTGAGATCCGTGTGAAGGAGAGGCACACGTGTCTGGGAGACCACGGCGCTCTCTGATCCTCTGCTCCCGACAGGAGGGGGAGACGCTGTAGCTGCCGCACGGAGGTGAGATGAAGGGGCCAGCGTTCCCCTTAGGACATGCAAGGTGTACCTGGAAAAGACCAAAAATGAGAAGGCAGTGAAAAAATAGGGCCTGTTTGACAGAAAGCTTTTCATATTCGATCAGCGATGCAGAAGGTTTTTACTGAGAGACAAAAATAAGGATATTGTCTTTAAAATCCTCCATTTGAAAATATCTTGGCAGAACATTGAGTGGTTTGTTTGCACATGATCCAGGCGGGTCAGACGGGGGGCTGCGGCTGATGATGGTGCTGTAGGCCAGAGTCACAATGACAGTGTCTCAAACCCCCCCGTGCACAGCTGCCTGTACGTCAAACAAACACACCTACAACCACTCACACTGAAATAACACAACAACTGCAAATCACATTAAACAGACACAATATAAAACATCAGGTTCAAAAGCCACCTGACTAAGCTACAAAAATGTTGTGTTTACAAATCTTTGATTGAGCTATTATGAAGATAAACACATAAAAACAAGACCGCCTTTTTGCAAATTAAAGGCCTGTGTTTGGTGTATACATTAGTGTAAGTAAGTAATGGCAGAATGTTCATTTTTGCATGAACTGTTTTACTCAAGTGTTGGTGTTTTATTATGCACAGTGACCTCAAGATGAGAATTTCAGTGCAGTGTGTAGTAGCAGAGACAAAAGTAGCACTACTATAAAGTCAATGTTATGAATTATGCATTTCAGATGATAAATGCAGTGCTCTCAGTTTCTGCCAGCAGTGAAACTCACCAGCTCTTAATCTCAATGACCAGAAGCAGGATGATGGTGAGGAGAGAAACTCTGTTCACAGAAGTTCCAGACCAGAAGATGCAGATGTCTGAACCACCGGATGTTTTCAGGAAGTACAAGCAGTGGTCATATAACACTTCACTAACCTATAACCTGAAACAAACACAGCCCAGCTAAAAGGAAACATTTTTAGAACATTGGCTAACGTTCTTCAAAAGTTCTCCCAAAGTTTATCGCTGTAACATTAGTAGAACGTTTAACATTATATATCATATATATATCAAAAATGTTAAGTCGTTACAAGAACGTTTTAAAAACAGCTGGAAACCAAGAGGCAAAATTCTTCTTAGCCAGTATAAAGAAGCAAATTAGATTCTGATGAAAAGCACCAAAAATCCAAAACAGTGAAAAATTGCATCTCTGTAATAAAATATTTTAACAGAATTTTATTCATCAGAGGTTTTGCTGTCAGCTGAACAGAAGCCACTCGTACTCTTTAAATATGTGTCATACTTCTAGCACAGAAACCATATAGTTTAACATACAGCAGTATTTGTAGTAAAGCACACATTTCTATGGTTTCCATGGATGCCTCCTCACAATAGTTTGATTAAAGTTACCATGGTTTCTGTAAAGCAAATTGTGCTATTTATTCAGAGAAAACCATACACATTTAGAAACAATAACTAGTCGTGGGTGTAATGAAAATGAAATTGATTCCTTCACTCAGATTATTTAATATGAACCTAAAACATTTTTTGCCAAAATATAATAATTACTACAGAGCAAGTAACTAAAGTAAAATAGTACTGTACATAATTAATGCCACATTTTCATAAAGGACCGTCAGACTTCTCTGTGTGCTGTACTCTCCTATATAGCTCAGCTAGACTTAGTAAGATGAAGTCTGACAATTCATTGTACATGATCCCAAACAATAATGGGCGGGCAGAGGTGAAGAAGAGATTACCAGACACCAGAACAGAAGGTTCACGTATTTCCTCCTAAAGTAAATTAGGTTAGAACTTAATGATGGAATTTAATATAAATGAATGTAATTTAAATTGCCTAAAGAAATCAAACTGTGACAGTTCATCTGACACAAATAGATGACTGTACTGGCCAGTCTGGAGCACACCAGTGAGCCAGCAGAAGTCTCTGTATGTGTTTGAAGCGTGTGATGGTAAAATCACTCACCGTGACAGCCACACAACATAAACACAACAGTTAACACACCTGATCCAGTCCAGACTATGACGGTCTTATTTACTGATGCATCATTTCAGTGCTTTATCTCGGCTGGGTAAATCCAGCTCATGTGGAGTTCATGCAGATCTGTCTCCATTCCTGTCCAGAAACTCCAGTTCTGACATCTGCAGTCGAGTCATGTTCACATTATTGGCACCATCACCTGACTTTTATACATCACATTACACCCCAGAAATCCTCAAGTTATTGCTTCACAAACCAGCAGAGAAGAAACTTTACGTAATTTCACAAACCCCCTCAACCTCAAATCAGAGCTTTCATTACCTACAGCGAAGGTCATGACCTTCAGTTTGTGGCACATGAGTTTAACCACACTGCTCCTCTGCAGCGGCGTCACCCTGCAGCAAAACACCACCCAACTGTGTCTGCAGAGCTCCACAAACTGCTCCACCAGTTCTTCTGACATTGCCATGCTCAGGGTCAGCCCATCAATCACCAGCCCGATGCTGGGCTCCATCGTCGGCCTGGTAAATGTGAAGTTATGACCTCTGAACTGCGAATCCATTTCGGCTGACAAGGTGTTACATCTCACCTCTCCCAGCACGCCTTCTAACCGCATTTTACACACCGACTGCAACGAAACAGGGAACTTGTTAGTCTCCAAACTTATCAAATGCATTTCAAAAGTAAATTAGGGGCTTTGAAACTGAGGGGCCCAAAGATGGAGCTCTTAATAGCTTTAAATGTATTTGCATCACCAAGCCAGGGGGAAATTCTTGAACTGTAAGATGTGTTTTACAAAGCCAATTATTTAGAATGTTTATGAATATTAATTACATTGACAGTTCATTAAAGGTTACCTAGCAATGACAGTATGACCTAGTTAATATTCATGACCCAACATCATGATGCCCCGCCCATCACTTCAGTATTTGTTCTGCCCCTTTTCAACATCTTCACAAGTATAGTTTGTGATGTGGGTTATGTCTAAATTACATTTCAGTTGTTGCCCATTTCACTACGTTACATAAAAGGCTTATGCTACAGTTATTCTTATTTCCAAACAGATTTCTATTTAGGGAAGAAAAACGATTTGAAGGATGATGATAAATAATCCCGTATCTTATGACAAACTGCTTCACCAACAGAAAGTGCGAGGTTTTAGATGCATCACTTAAAAAGAGCAATTTCACAAAATGTGAGTAAAACAATATACAGAAGACTTCTGGACGGGATTTAATGTCAAAATGAAACTAGCACAGTTTCCTGCCCTCGTCAGAAGTGTGAAAATGGGATTAGAGTGGAGCAATATGAGCCATTCAGGATGGAGAATGAACTTGTTTTCTCAGCTCTCTTAAACACAGACTCAAGGAGACAGAAAATGAGAAACATCAGATCTGAATCGGTGCAAATGCACTTATGTGTTTAAACACAGGACGCAGAAGTTCAGTCTCAGGGGATAAAAATGTGTTAACATTGAATCCCACATGAGATCTCCTTCACAGCTCATTTGTTTCTCTAAAACAGGATTTCTGCTCCACAAATGTTTCTCCTATAAAACACTCAGTAATCTCATTCAACAATGAAGTTTGCAGTTCAGTAACATCTGCAGTCAAAAGGCTGAGATTATAATGTGACCCAAAACTTCCACAACCAAACACCAGTAAGACCAGTTTAACGTAACATCTTACATTTATACATTTGATCAGTATATGTGTTCAGCATATGTGTTTAGTATTGCAAACATAATGCTGTTTCAGTTGAGCTATAGGAACATTTTTACCACTTTCTAAATAACACCTCCAGTGTAACAGCACAGAAATGTAGAAACATCCTCCTGAGTGCAGAGATTTATGTACAGTGGGACGTCTGCGTCGGTGTTTGCACTCCAGTATGTTTCTGCTCGTATTATATAATGTTATTATGAGAATTCCTTATTGGCTGAGATAAAAAATGACTGTCATTAATGGTAAGGGAAGAGAACACAGATTTCACCCAGCAGGGTGAAGTTGTTCTGAGGTTTGCTCTGTCCAGAAGATGCTCTTCTGTCTCCTCGATGGCTGGAAGTGTCTCCTGTCTGACAGCAGACCCTGTATTCCTGCTTACTGATAACCTTCAGAGAAGAAAGATCTTGTCATAGGCAAGACAGCTTCATAATGGACTTTGTGAGACAAAGTAATACATTAAAACTGGAGCACTCGCTGGTCTGAAAATCGTACCTTTTTGGCAAAACACAGTGTTCCTAATCCATCTCCAGTGTGCATGTCAAGGTCTTTTTGGGACTCTACTGCAATTTGTTTTTTATCTTCTGAAATATCTGTGTAAAACAGTTTTAGAGGCAGTATGTTATGCAGTACAATTTCCCCATCATATACTGTATGTCTAAATATATTGGATAAAATAATAAACAAACACACTTTAAAAGACGCTGAAAACACTTTAAACTGCAGTGTGCTCCATTTTTGTCACAGAAGATCTGCAGATTATGTTCATCAAGAATTCTGTTGTGCAAAGCAAATAAATGAAGTCAGGTTTTAATGTTTTGGGTAAGTGTGTTATGTTGATTGTCTGATATGGACTTTATATCAATGGGAATCATTAATTTCAGAAATGAATCAGTTACAGTACACAGATTGTCACACAAGGTGTAAATATTAAATTGGGGGCCTCCTCCTGCATACTAAAATTCTTCAGCAAACATTGTGACGCCTCTCAGATTCTGATGGACTCGGGGTGATAGAATCATGCTCCATTGGTAATCAACTTAATTAATGTTGACCTCATGTCTTTGAAGGTCTCAGCGCTACAGGTCTGAGGCCAAATATAATTTTCACCCCGGACGAAGTGCTTCGCTCGAGGTCCTCAAGTGCAATTTGGGAAATTAGCAGTGACCAGCACTGAAGGATACTCAGCTACACTGAACTTCTCCGAGACTTCACTCATTACATGTGGGAGATCGTTCATCTAACTGATGGAAAATCTAATTGCCTGGACCGAGTGAGCCATTGGTGCCTGCTGAAGAATTAAAATGTAGTAATTATAAAACATACCACTGGGCTGTTAACCACAATCCAGAGAAGAATTAGTCATGCAGGGGCAGTAATAAAATATCTCGGGGCAGTGAGGCTGCAGGCGCTGGACTCAGTGTGCGAGAGGAATAATTTACATGGCGTTACATTATTGTTATTTTGATGTGAGGGCGATTTTAGTGCCGTGGGTCAGAATATAGCGTGTCCCTGACCCTTTTGATTCAAGCAAGGTCAGGACTGTCCCAGCTAACAGTAAACATTCCCAGAACATTGGTTAATGTTCTCTAAAAGTTTTTAATGTTATTAAAAACATTCTTGCTGTAACATTAGTAGAACTGTTTTAACGTTATACATCATTAAAAAAATTCTTTAAAAACATTTAAAAAATTAAAAATAACGTTCTTATAACCAACATCTAAGCGTCTAAATTCTAAACATGAATGTTTTTAGACCTTTTAACATCACATTTTTATTTATTTTTTGTTTGGGAAACGTTTGGGAAACATTCTTTCAACCTAAAATTGTTAGCTGTGGTCGTGTTCTCTTACTCTTTGTCTCTGGGATGTTACCGTAGAAACCACCACTGTGTTGCAGATGGCCAGGGACAGGAAAAAGTCCAGGTAGGGCCCGATCTGGGTGCTCGCCATCTGACGGTCCAATTTCAGCATCAACTTCCAGTCTGTAGCCACCACTGTTTCCTGTTTTAGGAAACACAAACAGTCAGGCACAGCTGATATCGTGTCCGATGACATCATCCACAACAAGACCATGCGGTATGTTTCCATAGGTGGAAAATGAAAAGATCATACGACAGCCAAAGGATCAACGTCACACGAAGACCTGGCGGGAGGCAAGACAATCTGTACAGTATCAGTAGTCCATGTTTAATGCAGCCCAGCAGGCCCATATGTCAACAGAGCGAAACAGAGCAGCTTAGAGCCAGCGTTGCTGTGCTCATAACTGACACCAAACTGCTCGGCCATCTGCAGGACAGACCGTGAGCATGCAGAAGAATGAAGGTAAGATGGGTCATGCACTGTATAGATGCAGGGACAAGACATCGACAGTCGATACCATTTTATTGCAACCATAAAGTCAACATGACATCAGAACTGAACCTATTTCCTTTCCTGACACGTTACTGCTCTCATTGGGCACAATTGATTGTTCACATTACTCCAAACAACATACTGTTTGTCTTCGTAATGTTTCATTAAAGATCGAACGACTCTGAAATGAATTTCAGTCCCTTTTATTATTCAGACCCAATTAAAACAGTCTGCTATGTGTCACCCACATTGACTGGATGTTTTTTTACAATACAGTCAATTAAATTTCAAATCAATCAGGTCCTTTCATGAATATCTCTGTCTCGAATGAGCTTCTGTGTGGATTGAACCTTTGGTCACCCCCACATTATCATTTCTAATAATTTTCTGATGGTTTTATTCTATTGATCGGGTACCTGAGAGAATGACCAGGAAAGACTGATGAGTGTATCTGCTAAAAGGGCTTCTCATTTATCTGCAACACTGCCATTATGTAGGAAGTTTCAATGAATGTTAAGAGCTTAGAAAAAGATCTCATTCTGAATAAATCATCCTCAGTCTGAAACACAGAAATAAACATCTTGTGATGCACAGCCCACCAGACGACATGCTGAAGACCAGAGGACAGCTGAAGACCAGAGGACATGCTGAAGACCAGAGGACTGCTGAAGACCAGAGGACAGCTGAAGACCAGAGGACAGCTGAAGACCAGAGGACAGCAGAAGACCAGAGGACTGCTGAAGACCAGAGGACAGCTGAAGACCAGAGGACAGCAGAAGACCAGAGGACAGCTGAAGACCAGAGGACAGCTGAAGACCAGAGGACTGCAGAAGACCAGAGGACAGCAGAAGACCAGAGGACTGCAGAAGACCAGAGGACTGCAGAAGACCAGAGGACAGCTGAAGACCAGAGGACTGCAGAAGACCAGAGGACTGCAGAAGACCAGAGGACAACTGAAGACCAGAGGACAACTGAACACCACGTCACCTTGAGCACCTGCTGCGGTTCTCGATCCGCTCTGCTTGGCAGCTGCAACTTGTGAGTTGGTGAGATGTTCGTCTTGTGTGGGAGGAGGGAAGAGTTGAGGACGTTCTGTTTGCTGGTAGATGGTGACCTCCTCCTCTTCATTCACTCTGTTGATGACTGCCAAGCGTGCAGCTGAGAAAATAAATATAAGCATCTCCTTGTTATTCCTCAAGTTAACTACAGCCATTAAAAGCAAACTGAGCAAAACATTTCCTTAAATACAATTCAAAACTATGAATAATTATAATAAAATAAGATGGATAAAAACGTAAGAAACGTAAAACATAGTAAAAAAGTAGAAAAAAGTGAGTTGCTCGCTACCACAACACTAAATTGTTGAGAGTGGTTATCTGGCCATTGCTATGTGGTACTTTGTGGTTGCTAGGGTATTCTGTGTGGTTGCTAAGGCCCTTCTGGGTGATTGCTAGGTGGTGCCTAAATAAAAAGACACACTCTCAAGTCTCTTCAATGTGCTTTTCCCAACATATTGCTCAGGTCTCTCCTTTATTGTAAGTCAATAAGAGTTTTTGCCTGATTTGTCATTCACTAGGTAATAAAATAATCACAGGTTTGTTGACTTATAAGAAAAAGTCATTGCACACCTAACTTAAACTGAACTGTTTAAAGTATCTTTCATGTCCATAGCATAACAGATGAGGTTATTCGTTAGTTTAAAACTCAAGGCCTGTCAAATTCCTAACAACGGACAAATGAGATAAACACCAAGAGTTAGAGATGAAGACTGAGATAAATACACAGATGAACACAGACACACGTAGATGAACGTCTTCTAACACACCATTCTCAGGATGGCAGTAATCCTTCCCCTTGATTTTGCAGTGCCAAAATAACATGT
>JAZGTK010023287.1:0-10000 GCA_036877625.1 Ambastaia sidthimunki | reverse complement strand
TTCCACTTCAGGGCATATAGTTTCCTCGTGGAGCGAGTTCTGGATTGGAGAAGGGTCTCAACAACCTCAGTTGAGAGACCAGTTGCTACGAGTTGCACCCCCTCAGGGGCCACACCCATAGCCTCCACAGCTCTGGGCGGAGGTGCATAATGGCACCCCCTGCCTGAGATAGAAGGTTCCCCCCTCAAGGGGATCTCCCAAGGTGAGCCATCCAGGAGAGCCATGAGATCCGAGAACCAGGCTCATTTCGGCCAGAAGGGGCCACTAACAGCACAGATACCGTGTCCTGGTGGACTCCAGAACTCCCAGGAGCAGAGCAATTGGGGAAAAGGCGTACAGACAAAGCCTCAGCCAAGTCTGTACCATGGCATTCATCCCCAGAGGAGCTGGATGAGCTAGAGAGAATCAAAGGGGACATTGCGCTGTCTCTTGAGAAGCGAAGAGGTCCACTTGGGCTTGCCCAAAGATTCTCCATATCTGGATTACCACTTCGGGTTAAAGCATTCACTCCCCGGGCCTCGGCCCCTGCCTCAACAGGACGTCTGCTCCCACATTGAGACATCCAGGGATATAAGCCGCTCTCAGAGAGAGGAGCTTTCCCTGGAACCACACAAGGATCTGGTGCGCCAACTTGTAAAGAGCACGAGCACAGACCTCCTTGGTGATTGATATAAGATACTACAGTGTTGTCGGTGCAAACTAACACATGCTGGCCCCTTAGGTCCTGGAGAAAAAGCCTGAGAGCACTGCCAACATCTCTAGGCACCACCCCCCAACTAGTGAGGGATGCATCTGTCGCAAGTGAAACACGGTGACAAAGAGCTCCCATTATCGGGCCCTGAGTGAGGAACCAAGGTTTCTTCCATACATCTAAGGCCCGAAGGCAGCGCCGAATGACCTTGAGAAGACCATGATCTGGCAGAAAGGATTTCCCCTCGGGGAAAACTCCTTGGTTTTTAGCCACCATTGTAGGGGCCTCATGTACAGCAGGCCAAATGGAATCACATTGGATGCAGCTGCCATGAGGCCTAGCAGTTGTTGAAACTGCTTCACAGTGAGTGACTGGCCTTCTTTGACTCTCGTGACTGCACTGAGGATCGAATCTACTTGAGCAGGAGACAGACGTGCCTGCATCGTGGTCGAATCCCAAACAACAATACCCAGATAAATTGTTCTCTTTGCTGGAGAAAGCACACTCTTCTCTGTGTTCAATCTGAACCCCAACTGTTTTATGTGGTCTAGAACGTCATCTCGATGTTGGACCACCAACTGCTCTAAGTGAGCTAATATCAACCAATCGTTGATATAATTGAGTATGTGGATGCCCTGGCATCGCAAGGGAGCCAGAGCTGCATCCACAACTTTTGTGAAAGTACGGGGTGAGAGTGCTAGGCCAAACAGAAGGACCCGATATTGGTAAGCTTCGCCCCTGAAAGCAAACCTCAGGAACTTCCTGTGTTGAGGAAGGATGGGAATATGAAAATAAGCGTCTTTCAAATCTATCGTGGCAAACCAGTCCTCGGACCTGATTTGAGACACAATCTGTTTCACAGTAAGCATCTTGAACTTCAGTTGCACGACTGAGCGGTTTAGAAGACACAGATCTAAAATAGGACACAGCCCTCCATCCCTCTTGGGAACAATGAAGTAGCGGCTGTAGCTCCCCAGATGGGGCTGCCCCCTGAGGTCCTGACCTGACACCCTCAGGACCATTTGGTCGAAGCCCTCTTAGAAAACAAAACGGTCCTCAGATCCTATTTTGGTTTCCTGGACTTCGACCTGGAGCATCGCGTCAACCGTACCCTTGCGTCAACCAGGGGTGAGCTGGACACAACGCTTTCCTTTTGACAGCCATAAGAGAATGAGGACGGCAAGGGAGGAACCGCTGAAACGCCTCTGACTGCTTACGGGCCTCCTGAAACCTGTCGACAACTGAATTAACAGCATTGCTGAACAGGCCAGAAGGCACCAGTGGGGTGTCCAGAAGAAGACCCTGTCCTGATCTTTCATTTGCGACAGGGTCAACCATGGGTGCCTCTCGGCTGCCACCAGAGCTGCCATGGACCGCCCTATTGCACGGGCGGTCTCCTTGGTGGCACACAACGAGAGGTCAGAGGTCCTCCTGAGCTCAGTCATATCCTCAGATGTGAGGCTCCCGCTCTCGTCCAATTCTCTCAGCAGGTCAGCCAGGTAAGCCTGCAACACACCCATGGTGTGCAGGCAAGCACCTGCCTGACCTGCGGCCGGGAACCCCCTGCCCACAAGTGCTGAGGTGGTGCGCAGCGGCTTAGAGGGCAGGGACAGAGCCTTCAAAGATGACGACTCACCGGGTGACAAATAGCTGGCTAGCGCCTGCTCGACCCGGGGCGTCACCTTATAGCCATATTCATCCATACCCACCACATTGCCATAGTAATTGGCCGTGGAGTTAAATATACAGGATAAGTATGGCCTTCCCCATGATTTAGACACCTCAGTGTGCAAATCGGGGAAGAAGGGAAGGCTCCTGCATGCTCCTGCATGCCTCAGCAGAGGCGGGCCCAGCACCATGGGGAACGCTTGTGAAGGCTCCCTCCTCAAAAAGAGCCCTCCTGAAGCGAAGCAACTGCATCGGAAGATGCTCGCAATGTGGATAGTCAGCCCCCTCAAGAGTTGACTGAGCATGCTTCGCTCCCAAGTATACAGTGTGTATTCCCACCCGTAATGTAACACGGGCAGGTAGGAACACACAGTCTGAATTGTTGAGCGCTTTCCCCCTTATTGCTCTTAGCTTTCGCTTCTAGCATCTTTAAGGACACTTCTGAGCTATTTAATGCAAGTTTTATTTAATGGAAAAAAAAAGACAGAGCTGAAAATAGTCATTGATGAACTGGGTAACTGTACTATAAAGTCCCAAGGTGCTCTGCGGATCCAATGTATCCGATTTATTGCACCCTGGTATCTATATAACAGACATCACTCTTGCAGAGCCTGTGAACATTTAAGAAATTTCTTTCAAGAACACAGTGTATCTGATGGTCCATGTGCAGCCAAAGAAAGCAGGTTCAACTAAGTGTCCCCTGGTCACATGTCTGACTAAGTAACTAAGGTCACCTGTCTGAGAAATTACTGCCTCATGCTGCATGATTATTTCTCCATCTACAGACAACATATGTTCTCTGTAGAGAGACAATCATTTTTAAATGATGATTCTCGACTGATGTCATAGAGACCATTCTTAGTTTTAGAGCTCCATCTACTAGGAGATTGTATGCCCTGAAGTGGCAGCTCTTTGAGTTGACCTGGTTTACTGCACTGTTGGTTTAATCCTAAAGTTTCTCCAAGAGCGCCTTTCAACAAGGTTGGCCCTGACTACCCTTAAGGCTTATGTGGCTGCTGTGTCTGCTAGCCACAGACGTCAATCTGCGACTCAGTTTGAAACCCTAGAGTCAGCCTTGGATATGTTTCTGACTCTTAAGGAGGAAAGGACAGGGGATCTACAGGCTTTATCAGTAGACCCTGCCTGTTTAAGTTTTGCCACTGGTTTTGTTAAGGGCATTTTGCACCCTAGACCAGATTATATACCCAAGGTGCCTGCTGGGCTGGTCAACCGGTGGTACTCCAAGCCTTCTGTCCTCCGCCGTTTGAGTTGCAGAACTTAATGTGTCCAGTTAGAGCTTTGAGGACACATGTCCACCGCTCAGGCCAGCGGTGTAAGACATGTTTGTTGACGTGTCTGTGAATTCAACTCCAGGCGCTAAGGTCCTCCTGGATTGACAAGTCTGAGTGTGCTTTTGATGTTCTTTGTGCCCTTGTTTGAAAGGGAATGTTTCAGGTTATGTATGTAACCTGGTCCTTGAGATAGGAAATGAGACGCTGCGTTGCTTTGCCACACTTCGGTCTTGCCTGCACAGCCCTTCTTCAGACTTGAATCTGATGGTGTATTTTGCAAGTGCCTTTTTAACGGCTTTGGGACACGCAATGGTACACCACATGACCTTGATCTGCCTTTAGGTAGGCCTGATTTTACATTTGTTTAGACTCTGGGGCCTGAAGCGTGTTCCCCATAGAGCAAACCAGATGCAGCGTCTTGTTCCCTATTTCAGGGAACTGGGTTACATACATTACCTGAGACGTTATTGTGAATTCTTTTGGCCATGATAACTGTACTGAAAATCTGAGATTGTGACCGCCCTACTGCTAACTATAAGTAACTTTGCAACTATATGTCAGCTATTGAAACTTGTAACTCTTATTAAAGTATTAGAAGACTGTAAGGTTAGTGTAAAGGGTTAGTAGAATAAGTTGACATGTATTGCAAAGTTACCTATAGTTAGTAGAATGACTATTGGAGGATGATCAAAATAGTGCTAACAGAACAGATATTTGAGCAGACAGTCTGCTATCTGAAAAGGTCCACAACAGCAGACGACCACACTGCATGCCTCTCCTGTGAGCTGCGAACAGGATAGTGAGGCTAAAGTGGGCATGGGCTTACCAAAATTGGACAATAAAAAAGCTGCCACAAACTGCTTAAATATTGTTGCTAACCATGTCTATTTCTTTATGTGCCCATCTTCTAATGGCTACTTCCTGCATGCCGTGCAATGTCACAAAGTTCAGATTATCTTAAACAGTAATTTTAAACATGACAAAATGTTTTGGTCCTTAAATGGTCTCCACAGTTACCAAATCTCAATCTCAAACCTGCTTTTCAGATATGCAGCAACTGAAGCCGTTTTTAACCCCAAGGGAGGTCTAGCAAGGTTTACCTAATGAAGTAGCTAGTTATTTTATCATAAATAAATTTTACTTATATATGATAAAAAATTAAAAATATATATATATAAAAATCATGCAAAAGTCACAATGTAAGACATTAAGTAGTTTGTGTCAACTACATTTAAATTATTTTGCCATTTTAGAGTGAGAAACTCCAGATTTTTAGAATTTATCGGTATAGAGGCATACTGTTTAACACAAACATTTGCCACTCAGTATGTTGCACGAATGTCTACTGTAAAAATTGGAATATTGCATTATTAGTGCCTGCTCTATGGCTTAGACCAAGCACTGTACAACTGGACAGAGGCAAAATCCCTGATAACAGATCGAATGCTTTTTTCCTGGGAAAGAGAACCTCCACCTTCATGTGTTTTTCTCATCAGCCCTATGCTGCGCTAATACTCTAGCACTTATCTGTGTCCATAACTCTGAGCATTCAGGTCTGGTCACACCTCTCCAATAGAGAGAGGCCGTAAAGTTGCAGAGAGCGCAAGAAAGCATGCACAGCACTCACTGAAGACAGCCGCTTAGTCTCACATTACATCTGCGACTATGTCATCCGATACCACAACTGTAATTTTTACATAAACCGTGTGAAATCATAGATGTCCATGGCACAATGGGGTCTTAAGCATAATTTGCTATGTAGCCCTTGACATTTGCCACTGACAGCAAATGCTACATTTATTATTAATAAGTCCTAAAGATTGTTTCGCTATTTATTTTTCTCCCATTGTCTTTCATTATGCAATGTTTAGATATTTTATGATATTATAATGGTAAATCCCTTATACTTATGTTTATAAAATTGTATCTTTTTTTCTGAGCACCATCTCCATGTAAGCTAGAACAGCATATCTTGTTTATGTTAACTGACTAAATGTTGCACAGTAGTACATATTGTTTCAGATAGGTCTTAACCTAGGCACACAATACCAGGTATTTCTAATGCTTATCCATTTATTCAAATGTGTCCAAATGTGTTGTAGTTATCATCAGTTCAGTCAACACTATATTCATAAACCAGTTACAATCTTAGTATCTCTAATTAGTTTTACTAATATAGTTATATATATAATGAACAATAATGAACAATAAAACTTTGCAATAATATCTATTCTATATTTTTGCACTTTTTTATCAAATGTTGAACTAGTTTATAGCTACTGTGGTGACTACACCTGTGGTTCTTTGCAGGAACACCTGTGTAAACTTGAAGGGAACTGTCCTCATACATCCAAACTCACTAGGTTACCAGCTATTGCAAAAGAGTCAAAAAACGTTGTGTCCCTACAGTAAATACTGATTGGTAGCAAAGTCAGGCTATAGATAAGGATCTAAATATCTTGAAAAAGTATAATAATTGCATAAAGATAAAAGTATAACAGTATTACAACTGCATGAAGGTCACCCTTGTTTGTATATATTTGTTACATTTACAACAATCTTACTGAATATGTCCATAAATTAACTTCTATTTAAAAATGTGTTTATAGGTAGTATCTTTTTATAGTGTAGTTTTAAAGCTCAGACAGTGTCTTTTTAGGAATCTTTAACCTTCTGTTCATTTAATAATGGCACAATTTTTTTCTACACCAGTAGGATTGTGGGAGGGACATTACGAGTTCTCATTTGTAAACTGAGCTGCTAAGTTAAATTGATCTAAAACAATTTAATGTGGTGTAATGAATCTGCGGCAGTGCAGATTTATCTGTGGGCCTCTATAAGAACATAATAGGGAGGTAGTTTAGAGTGGGAGGATATTTAATTATAACCACAAAAATGATTTACTTTGTGGTGACTTAAATTACAATTCCGGAATTGAGCTATTGGTATGCTGTAGACAAAACAAGATGATTACATTACATTAAATGAGTCTGTACCCCAAAATTACTGTTATAAGCATGAACCTCATCCAAAAAGCAAAGTGTTAGGTGTTGCTGCACTTTATAGGAATATTTTCACCAGTTACCAGATATCTAATTTCAGATACAATTCTTTTGAAGTAATGGTGCTCAATATAACTGCTGTTATCATCTGGTGTAAATAATAAATCAAGTTTGTCATACAGTATACAGGTCACCAGGGTACCACACAGACTTTATCGAAAAATGTTGACATTTATTTAAAAGTAGTACTGGCCAAAAATCAAGTCTTATTTGTTGGTCATTTTAACATCCATGAGGATAATGAAAAAGATGCATTGGGGTTGGTTTTCAAAGACATTTTAAACTCTTAGGATTTTACAGTATGTGTTAGGACCCACTGATTGTCATAATCATACTTTAGATTTAATACTGTCCTATGGTGTAAATTTTTATGATATTAATATTCTGCAGCAGAGCTAAAATCATTACAAATCAATATCTGGTGCCCTGTTTAATACATTTACTCATGGTTGCAAAATCAGTTCCTTGCTACAAATACAGTAAAACTTATATAACTACAACTTCTGCCACTAAGGATTTTTAGATCAACAATCTACCTAAATTGTAGGATTGTTATAATTCTTATTTTAATTAATTAGAAATTTTCTTTAATTTTAACACTTAATTCCTTAGCATGACAGATAACATTAACTCTCTCTTTCTAAAACCTTAGACAAAGTTGCTCCTCTATGCTTAAAAAAAATAAAGGACAGCCCAGGAGTGCCTAGAAAGTGCAGCCCAGAAAATGGAGCATAACTGGAACCAAACAAAACTTTAGGTTCCGTTCTGTTAGGCACTCAATGACGACAGTATTGAACTAGACGTTCATTCTTGGGTCCCAGTCACCGATTATTTTTTAAAGGCCAATGACCCTAAATACCTGTCTTTGCATTGAAAATCTCATACCCATCTCAATGGTTTATGAGCAGGTAATATATTCAGGCAACCTACCAAAATGGTATGTACTTTTTCTGAGACTATGTAACATTTAGTCAGTTAACATGATAGATGACAGTTATCATATTAATGATTACTTGAATCTTACATGAAGATGGAACAAAATGGCCCTTACAAAGAAGATAAACAGGAGTATAGTGTGTGTGTGTGTGTGTGTGTGTGTGTGTGTGTGTGTGTGTGTGTGTGTGTGTGATAATATATAATAATAAGTGTTTATAATTAACTGTATCTGTGGTGTTTTGTAAAAATGTGACAGTATATAGGAAAATTCCTGCTTAAACTAGACAGGTTAAAAAAATAATGTCTAGTAAGCATTGAATATTTTTTTACATGGGATAAACCTTTTAGTTTAATTAACCTGAAAAAACAAAGAGCTGTTTATTATACTGATCATTATTATTATATTATTATTGATTATTTTATTATTTCTATTTACTTTAATAAGTAATGCAGGACTGAAACGTCAGAAAGAGAAAATTACATCAGCATTACAAATTACAAGTCTATATTTAAACCATATTTGAACACACTGTTTCCTGAAGAATAAACCTTTTTGAAGATTGATTATAATACAATCTCTTGATTACTTTCATTATCTTCAACTTTTATGATACTTCTTTCATCATCAACAACTTTTATGATCATGTCTTAAAGAGAAATCTATTCATTTAATAAAGTACACTCAGAGAACAGTAAAAATTAACCAGAAGTGCTTATAATAATTGGAAACTTTGAGGAAACTCTTATAAGCATGGTTCAGTGCTTATTAATGAATAAATGGAATGCCTCAAAAATGGTGTTTCCAAAAAGTAAATGGGAAAAAAAGAGCTTAACAACTTAAAACTTAAAACAAAACAAAAAAATAGTTGTGTATGTTTATCAGAAACATATCTAGAAAACTAGAGAAACTTACAGAAGGACTTTAAAAAATTCCATAAAGGACAGTTTCCAAGGTAACGATATAAGAACTCAATCTTGACTCCATGCCGGAGGTCTCCACCTCTCTACAAGGGGGCTCAAACCATTGCTTATTGGCTTTCAACCCTTTCAGCTTGAAAAACAGCAAGACATGCAATTAAATTACGATCCCTCAATCTGCTCACCGAAAGAAAAGAAGACGATGACGAGGTAGAAGTGGAAACACATTTCAGGGGGCTTGGGGTGTATGAATTACTGGAATGTATCAGACATTGGCTTTTGTCCAAGCCTCAGAGTGTTTGGCTCAGGCAATCAGTGATGCAAGATGCAGTGACCCAGCAAAAAGATTCAGAAGAAGAATCAGAAGGTGATAGATCAACCATTCTGCCCAGGGACAGGGCCATACTTCAGGCCATTATCACTGATGCAGGTGCACACCTTTGATATTTGTAATTTTATTAACTCTGCTTTTGAACTCTTCTGCCACTTTACATACTTATTAACCTGGCTAGTCATTGAAACAGATAAATGTACAACCTACAAAGTGTGCAGGAGGCCAGGAAAGATCAAACAGTGAAACTCATTTATGCCAGAATGTTTTACGTGGAAAAGCTACAGCCTTAGTTAAAGGACTGTCTGACTCACATCATGAGACATTCCTCTGATGCAGACCACCATATATATGAGGATGTAATGCACACATATGCACACACATGGTTTATTAATTGTCCTTACTGATTTCTTACAGTACTATTTATAAACAGTTTTTATATAGCTCCTTAATTATGTTTGTTTGAATTATCTACTTTTCCCAAGAAATGAGGCAGCTATTGACAAGACTGAAAAGAGACAATACTATAAGATTGTATACAGTGACTATAATACAGGAGACTGCAGCAACTGTCTCCGTACAATGTCCAGTTAAGAAATTACAAAGATCTCGTTTGAGATTTTCTTTCCTGTGGGTGTTTAGTAAAGTATACTGGTTATTCACAAGCAAGAACTGGCAGCTCACGCCTGAAACAGTGGCACACATTTACCTTACAAAAAACAACCACATGCTGTCAGCAGACTACAAAACACCCCCTCCATGCACATGCACATACAGTCATGTGAAAAAATTAGGACACCCTATGAAAGCATGTGTATTTTGTAACATTTTTTAATATATGGTTATTTTTTCTCAATTTTAAGAATACAGAGAGATTAAAGTAATATAACTAAACAATTAAAAGTTTTTTCAAGATCTTCTGTAAATATAATTCTACAAAAATGTCTATTCTAACTGAGGAAAAATATAGGACACCATAGCCCCTAATAGCTAGTGTTACCTCCTTTGGCTAAAATAACTACAGTGAGACACTTCTTGTAGCCATCTACCAGTCTCTGACATCGGTCTGAAGAAATTTTACCCCACTCCTCAATGCAGAATT
>JAZGTK010023286.1:0-10001 GCA_036877625.1 Ambastaia sidthimunki | reverse complement strand
GCATAATCTTCTTATAAACAAACAATAATGTTGCTAAAAGATTGGACATTTTGAACATTCCTAGAACATTCAAAATAACTTTTGTTACTTAAAGGAATCATTAGAGAACATTCTTACAACCTAAAATTGTTGGCTGGTAAACTCCTTACACTTACTATCATAAAAATGATAATTAAGTTTGTATGGCTTCAAATTATTGGCAATTGGACCTAGTTAACAACCATTTACTGTATAAACCACCAAAAACATCCTTTAACCACCAAACAAGCAACCAGAACACCATCCAAATAAACAAAATCACTAAAACACTTTTTCTTGTTATGTTTTGCTTTATCTACATTTTAAAAGCAGCCCACAGTTATTTCCTGCTAATTAAAGTCATTCTGGCTACGTGTTATGACATTTTCGTCTAAATGATTCTGAAGCACGAGGCATATCTGTGTGCTTCCTAATCTGGATCACGCTCAAATCATTTAATGCGATAAATATTTGAACGCATGCAGATCGCTCCGAGCTTCCTGAATCTTGAAGTTTGGATTTCTGTGACCTCTGGATGTTTCATAAAGCTCGATTAGCTCACCGCATTACCGGTTATTACCCGTCACTGCTGCTAAAGGCTGTTAGGTTATATCAGCAGTTATCTATCCAATACAATTACAGTCATGATAAACAGGAATCATCTGCAGGAGGTTATGCAGCCGGGATGCTAATTAATTGTCTAGCTGCTCTCCTGAGAGGCTATTACTGTAAAGGAAAATACATATTCACCAAAACAAATCAAACCATATAGCTCAGAACGTTTCTGTTATTATTTACATGTATTCATTTGGCAGACTTACAGTATGTTCAAGTTATACATTTTGTCAGTACTTGTGCTCCCTGGGAATCGAACCCACAACGTTTGTGCTGCTGACACATTGTTCTACCAACCGAGCTACAGGAACTTATTAAAAACATTCTTGCAGTAAGATTAGTACATTGCTTTTACCGTTATATATATTAAAAACACTATGTTTTTAGCAGAACATTTAAAAACTGTTACAGAATTTAAAAGGTTTGAATGAAACCGTTTTGAATGCTTCTAAAATGTTCATAAAACAACATTTTTAATGTTTTTGTTACTTAATAGAAACGCTCTTACAACCTAAAGCTGTGAACACATTCTCCATTTGAGTTATGACACTCATTTAGATGGGAGCACTGAAGTATGATATAAAGCTGCGGGGGTCTTCAGCTTTTATCAGGTGGTGTAACACCTCCAGCTGGGTGCATCGGCCTCTTGAATGAGAATTGATTATCAGATCTATCCTGGTAAAGGATCTGATCGTGATATTGGCCAACAGTTCAATGTGTCTTTAATGGGTTTAAAAGAGAAAGGAAAGCAGGTGGGGGTGTGAAGAGAAATGTATAGAGAGAAAGAGAGTCCAGTCAGACGTTAAAAGGCAGAGAAAAATTTTAGATACAATGCTGCTCTGTGTTGGGTTTTTCTGAATTTTCCATTTCTTCATTAAATTTGAGAAGTTCTCAGCAGGGTTGCAGGCCATCAGAGTCCCTGAAAGAGACACATAAGAAAGCCAGTGAGACGATGGAGGAGAAATTGAGGAGACAGACAGAGACATTCGATGACGCTGCTTCATCATGGAAAGGTACTTTTTGTTGTTGGTGGTGTTAAAATTTGTGTGCAATTTTATAAGGTAATTTTTAGACTACCAAACTAAAGTCAAAATAATGATTTGAAAATTTGAACACTGATGTGAAAGGGTTGGAAGTGCTATGCTAACCCTAAACGTAAAAAGCGAATGCTAAATTGTTAACGTTTCAATAGGGCTTATATGATGTCACTTCCTCTTCATTGCATCGTTTAAGAGTAACAAAGAGTAAGTAACAAAAAGGTTTAAAATGTTGTTCTAACAATTCAAACGTCCGTTTTTAGATGTTGTATTAACACAATTGCTTGGTTACAAAAACGTTATTCAAACTGATTTTAATTGTAACATTTTTAAAACGTTCCACCAACAACTTAAGCATAATGTTTTGATAGGATCTATATCATTAAAAACTTTAGAACCATTAGAGAACATTAGCCAACGTCCTGAAAATGTTCCCTGTTAGCTGGGATACATTATTTTAATATACATGATTGATACAGTATGAATGGGAAACCCAGCGCACAGATTGTAATTATGTTGAAGAATGCATTTAAGCTTACAAAGCACTTCACAGAAGAGCTGTTGTGTATCGTGTGTTTCATCATGTTGTGGTGATCAGTCCAAGCAGGTGTTTTAACTCCTGGCCGGCTGCCAGAAAAACAAGCAGCTAATCTTACAAAGAGTCTCATCCATTACTGTGCGAAGACCATTTTACATTTGAAATTAACTGGACCAGCGGAGGTCAGTGTGTCAGGCTGCTAAATATTTCATGAGTTTCAGAGATTGGAGTTATTCATCACCATTGAAGCACAGCTTCAACTTCCCGCATGCATCACGCATGGCATGCGGCGCATGAACGACACCGGCCGCCCAGGAAGAATTAGCAGGACCGGCTGAGTTACTGTGATTGAGCTTCTATCAAAGATTACGTGATGGAGACACAGCTGAGAAGATCAGATGGTTAAAGGTTATTAGATCCTCGTGTTAATGGTCAGTAGCAGTTGAGGTCAAGGAGACCGGCGGCGTGTTTAGAGAAGGTTATACGGACCCTAATGAAGGTGATTAAAGCCATTCATCAAAATGTAAATACACGTAAATCAAATCAGAATCGGATCTTTAACGGAGAAAAAGGACAAGAGCAAAACAAGCCAATAACTTCCATAAATTAGCTTAATGTACTCCACTAGAGTTGCCAAACGAATCACTTCAGGTTGCAAAAGCGTTTCCTTAACGTTTCTATTAGGTAACAGAAACATTAAACATAATATTTAGTATGTTCTAGGAACGTTCAAAGCATCCAGACAATGTATTAACATTACTGCTGGATTCTAAAAAAGTCATTTAAACATTTTTAAATGCTGTAGTCTTTAAAAAGTTCCACTAACAAAAAAAGTTTTGGATTTATATGATATATAAACTTTAAATGTTCAACTTATGTTACTGCAAAAAACATTTTTTGATAACTTTGAGAGAACTATTACAGAATGTTGGCGATAGAACAATGTGTTATCAGTACAGCCAAACTCCTCATGTAGGTCAGTCTGTTTATTTGGCGGCCATCTTGCTAACGCATCTAACTGGCATTTTGGCATAAGTAGACATTTTAAAACATCTTTTAACTCAATAATAAAATCTTAAAATCTAAACTTTGTTAACATAATATCTGGTAACATTTTTATTGCAAATCAGGCTACATTTTATAGAGTATGTTTAGATAGCATTAAACATATATACTAACATAACTAATACACTGTAGGTTAGATACGACAATTATAAGTGGTTAGTTATTTGGTTAAACTACTTACATTTGTAGGCAAAGTTGACGTGTATCTGTCATGACATCATTTCCTGTAACAATCTAAAGTGGCGGGAGGTATGACATCATTTCCTGTAACAATCTAAAATGGAAGCTGTAAAATATGGAGATTTAGTGATTATGATTGAGTGACTCATGAAATAAATTTAACTTACTGTATTATAATTCACTAACACGTCTTTAATATTTCACTGCTTCTTACACTGATACCGGCCTTGTGTGAAACACAATACTGACGTGTATTCACTCAAAAGTAATGAAGAATAAAACAGCAGGATGTGCCGTTTAATAACCCCTCACGCTTCCTATCTAAGCCAGTCATCATTATTCTTTAAAACTAACCTTGAAACGTGTTTCCATCCTGCTCGCATCCGCCGGTGGAGTATCAGCGTTCACACACCTGCAACAAATTCCTGCAGATACGCTGCGTCCGCATGCCAGCAGTAATGCAGTTAATCGGAGTCTCTGTTATGGCCGCAGGTGGGACATTATGCAGGGCAGTTAGCGCTGTGTCAGAGATCTGGCCCATTAAACACAGTAGTGGGAGGGGTTGCATCCTAGCAGGGAGGATATTTTGGTCCAGTTAGCATATTTCATCTGCTTTAAATACCTAAATACAACATAAAACAAGCGGGAGGATGCCGAGTATTTTTGAACGCACGCACTGTGTGAGATACGTAACGTTCTGACTAGTTGGAGCTTTTGAGGCATGAAAAATTATACTTGCATATCAAATACATAATGATACATAACACTTATATATTCTGAAAATAAAGTGGTACCAGACTTTGGAAAGCTAGCTGGTATGTTGGCCAGGGTGTTGCATTGATCTTGCTGGGGTTTCTAAGGGGTTGTTAGGGCATTACTAAGTGTTTGCTATGTGTGTTCTGTAACAATGTCCCAACTAGAAGAAAAGGGCTGATCCATGTGCAGGGAATGTTAGCAGCATGTAAACGGGAACAACACAAACGAACACGGAAAACGCTGGGGTTTAAATCCACAGAGCAAGCAGGTAACAAGACACACCTGGACACAATCAGGGCGTGGTGACATGAAAAACTACAAAGACCATAAACATGACTACAAATCTGACTTCAAAATAAGAGTCATAAGAACAAAACACAAGACAAATACGTTACAAAAGTTAATTAGCTTCAGAAATCTGTCTTAGATTCAGCACCTTATCACTGGCTGTAGATTTGTTCATTAACACACAGAAGCAGGAATTAACTTATCAATAACTGATCGAATTAACTTATCAAAACCTTGTTGGCCAAAAAACTAAACAGGGAATCAAACCTGTGACTTTGTTTGTATTTTTACACAAAAGAGCATCTGGGAAACAAGGACGCCTGAATAAAAAACAGACATCACAAAAAAATGTGCTGTTAAAGCCAATTTAGCCTTGATAACAATGGGAAGAGTTTGAATGGAATAAGTAATAGAAAATACTCTCTAGTGTGGAGGCATTTAATGGTTGCCATAGAAACTGTTATGAGGAAGTATCTCAAATGCTGCTGGTGCACTTATTAGGATTCATTGGAAATCTGGAGGGTGCACACACACCCAGACTCTAATAAATGAGAACCAGCAACAATCTCACACACACACACACACACACATTCGTCGACACAAATCTGCTTAGGCTGATTGGATGATGTTATTTGTGGTTATTTGTTACAATCACAGGCTTTCTCTTTCCCCAGCTAACAGGGAACATTCAAAGAATGTTAACTAACATTCTCGAACAGATCTCTTAGTTATCAAAAACGTTTCTGCAGTAATATTAGAAGAAGTTTATTAACATTATATATTATTTGTCAAAAAAAAATATTCTTAAGTTGTTAAAGGAACATTTTAAAAAGTTACACAATTAAAGAATATTTAAATAACGTTCAAATAACAAAACAATAACGTTCTAGAACATATAAGGTAACATTTTTGTTAATGGAAATGTTAGGGAAACATTCTTACAACTTAAAATTCTCTTTTCTCTCTACGCTCTCAGGCAGGGATTTGGTTGGTACAGAGACCTCTTTTCAGAGGGGTGAGAAAACTTGAGAGGTAACGTCAGTGTTTTGTTGGTCAATTAAAAGTTGCAGGAAACTTGTCCAAAGCTTTCCTCTCTCACTCGACTTGTGCTTGTTACTCACAAACTTAAAAGTAGCTACAGAAAAGTGCTGGACTCTCTGCAGTAATGGGGCATCTGAGCTGCCGGACAGCTAATGCTTCCATTAACACAGATTCTGGTGTGGACTCAATCTGCAGTCAACATGTGATACAGGAAATTTCTCTAAGTAAATGACTGCGTGCTGTGCGTGCTGACATACGCCCAGCTAACAGAAAAGGTTCTCAAAATGTTGGCTAACATTCTCTAAAAGTGTTTGCAACAATATTAAAAAGCGTTTTTACAGTATCAGTGGAAGAACATTCACAAAAACATATTTAACATTTTGGTCACTTAGAGGAAACGTTGGGCTTTGGGGAAATGTTTTTACAACTTAAAATTGTGCCCACGCTGGTGATGGACTGCTGCTAGCATCACTTTTTTTCTATAAAAACGAGAGCCTTACGTGAGCCGGAGAGTCATGCAGTTGTTTCACATGCATGAAGACAGCCGTGACAGTTTGCTCTACTGAAAATAACATTCAGAAAATAACAGCAGAAGCATTCGACTACAGACGTCACAGAGTGAGTAATATCTCACAATATTATAAAACTTATGAACTCTTTTTGAAGGACGACAAAGCGTTTGAAGCAGTATTGTGACCTTTAAAAAGAAGAGGTTTCAGTGAACAAAAGACAAAATTGTTCACTTAAAAGATTTATTTTAAAGATAGGGTAGGCAATTTCAGACACGCTAGCAATGCAAGCTAATAATTTACCCTTTGTTCAGAGTGCCCCCCAAAGCCACACCTCCTCCAGCTCCTACATATATATACAGTATATAACAAAAGACAAATATATATTCTGTGGAAGGCCACAGAACAACAACATTTGTTTCTGGTTAAAATTGTCTTCCCTGCACAACGCAATGTGTCACATAATGCTTAACGCAGCCATGTCTGTTTAGGACAAAACCTCAAACGCTTTAGAACATGATTTAATAATCATACTCAATATATTGAGCATGAATAAAAAAATAATTGAAAATACAAATAAAGGGGCCATAAATCCACTTTCCCAGTCAGTAACTCTTCAACACAGAAATCTTCAGCTTGTTTTGCTGTACACACACACACACACACAGCAAAGCTCGGCACCAGTTATAAGCTGAAATAAGGCTTCATGGAATGCTTTGCTAATCTTCGGAACATGATTTTCCATACTGGTTTACCAAACACGCTTTGGATTAAAGCCGTTCTATTACGAAGCGAAGCTTGAATATATAGCAGACGGGGGGAAACAGAAATAACAGCTGAGCCACGTCTCTTCAAGGGCCCTGGAAGAGTATTTGCTTCTGGCTGGGGATCATATGTAGCGGAAATAAAAAAGCATCCCGCTAAAATCAGGCTTTGTCAGATTACTTGGTTTGTGGGTAAGAAAAGAGTTACACAGTTTCAGCTCAGCTTAGCCGCGGTTTTAAAGAGCGTGTCAATCAAATAACAATGAAAGTCGGCCAAATGAGACGTTAATTGGAGGTCAGGCGGTCAGCCGCGGGCGCTGAAAACAGCAGTTAAGAGTGGCCGAATTCACAAAACACTTTCCATTTCATTCCTGAATGCGCTTTCTCACTGAAAAGCCTGCCTGCAGTCCAGTTTAACTCATGCACCTTGTGTGTTTAATACTGTAAACTATTAGTTTCAACACAAACCTGCCTTCTTCATTGATTGACATGTAATAAAAATAATAAAATAATAATAAATCATTTTTTTTCTTTCTGTAAAAAAATATTATAGATTGCATACATCTTTTTTACAAAACGTGGCATTTACTTGTCACAGGTAAGACTGGTTCTTAAAGAGATAATGAAAAGTGAAAAATGAAAGTGTTGTCATTATGTATTCACAAACCCATCACAAGAACACGTCATTTTCATTTTTGGGTGAATTATGCCTTTAAATTGTATATAAATATATAAATGTATATTATCTACACGCATGTAAGTAATGGCCACTTCTAAAAGGAAAAGAGCTGTTCATTTCCACCAGGGCTTGTTTGACCAATATTTCAACATTTCCAATTATGATAAGCGTTGAAGTCGCTCGCGGCGGTTTGTGACTATTGCCCACGTTTTGAATGACACATTTCATTATGCATCAGTGATAATGTTCTGAGTTCTCTACAGTTCCTCATTGTCCAGAAGCCGGTTCCACTTTCCTTCAGCGGTGCAAACATAATTGGTCTCCAGGTGGACGTGCTGACAGAAGCACCGTGTTCATTACCCAGGTGATTAAGGGCCACGTTCATATTTGTGGACTGAAGCCTCCTGATGTTACTAAAGAGGATTATAAACCCCAAAACATCCTCATGAAAACAAAACAGTTTGCTGTCCATGTTTCTCTGCAGAAGACCAGAATGCAGTAACTGGTCATCTGTGTTGTGTTACAGATGTTGGTCCTCAGCTAACAGGGAACGTTCTAGGAAAGTTGGCTATAACATTCTTTAAGATAAAAAATTTCTTGTAGTCACATTTATAGAAACTTTCTTTAACTTTAAGTTATTCTGAAGTTGTTTGTTGAACATTTCAAAAATGAAAAATGATTAAAAAATGTTTAAATAACGTTCCTATAATTCCTATGGTAACGTTAATTTAACGTCTAAAAAACTGGACATTTGAACATTCTAGAACATTCACAACAATATTTTTAATGTTTTTATAGGGAAACATTCTTACAAACTAAAATTGTTAGCTGGGAAGCTTCTTGAAAAGTTAATTTGCCCAAAACTGAAAACTCTGTCATCATTGCTCACCCTCATGTTGTTTCAGGCCAGTGTGACTTTCTGTGAAAGACAAATGAAGTTATTTCACAGAATATGTTCTTTCTTATATAAAAAATGGCAGTTCTGTCATCGTTTACTCTCCCTCATGTTGTTTCAAAGAGTGTGACTTACTTTCTCCTGTGAAAGACAAAGATTTTTATAGAATGTATTTTTTCCACAACATGAATGAGACTGTTGTCCAAAAAAACATAAAAGAATCTTTAAAGCTGCAATCCGTTACTTTTGCCTGTTTTAAACATGAAGTTGCAGGTTATATTACACACTTTTCTTTATGTATGTTGAGGGCAAACTGACATTTCCTGGGAAATCAGACCCGACAGCTCAAACTATACATCATTATTATAAACTTACCACACAATAATCTTGTGTGACAAACAAACCAGCATTTATGTCTCATTAAATTTAAATGAGGCACTTCAGAGCTTGATTTAAACCTGGAACAAAACACCTCGATGCACTTAATACACAAAACATAAAGCAAGTGTAAAGAAGATTTGAGGCATCTAGTCCACCTTCCCAGCAGGCCTCACGCCTACTTTTCACAATCTAATCAATTTCAACCCAAAATTCCTCGCTGAACATTCTGTCTCACTCGGAATTCTGTAAGTTAGATGTGTTCAGAGAAGCGGTTCATGCCTCAGCGACGCAATCAATATAGAATATTTAAAATCCTGACAGAACGAAACCCATTTCTGATTCATTTATTATTTACGAGCTTTGTTTGCAGTCTGAGGCGACATCATATTGATTCTGATTGTTCATTTCGGATGTTAATGGACTCTGTGTTTGATAAGTCAGATTTAATTAAGACCGCTGACACTGTTTTAGCGCTTACAAAAGCTGAACTCTAAATTCTGAAACCTTCTTAATAAACGCTGGCACTAATTAGCACTTAAATAAATAAAAAACCCAATATAATTATTAGCGATTTGCATTATTTATGGTGTATACAAGAATTTGTTTCCAAATCGCAGGATCAAACTAGGACACAACGGCCCTAAATTACACTGAGGACCTGCCACACAGTTCCTCGTGTGTTTGATCAGGTCCAGATGTGAGTTTCTGTCAGACTCGTGTGGAATTATTCTCTCATAATTGGCTGTGTTAATTACGGTCCTTGCATCTGTCTCAGAGGCAGAGCTCTGCAGCAGGACTCGGCCTTATTATGATAAATACTGCCCTATAAGCAACGCTTGGAATTATGGGTAATAACAAGCAAGCACACACACACACACACACACACACACTGTGCGCACATCACAAGGACCTGGAACGCAATAAAACGACCTGTTCAATATTTAATGTAGATGTATTATTAATGTTGTTGTGGCTATGTACTTGCATATGTTTTTATGAAATTAAGGCGGACTCACTTTCGATATGTCATCACACTTTGATCTGCATGAGTTGTAAAGCCTGCAGAATGGCCATATGGTCTGTTTTTTAAAACGCATAACTGATATACACAACATGCTGTTTTTTCCAAACTATTTAGAAGTTGTGATTCATACTTTATGACCTTTGTTCAGTTTTTAACCTCCTGAACTTGCTTCTTACATACAAAAACAAAAACATATATATGTTTGTATATA
>JAZGTK010023285.1:0-10001 GCA_036877625.1 Ambastaia sidthimunki | reverse complement strand
TTTGTATGCAAATATGAGCACATTCTTAATCATATCATTATATTTGTTTGTATGTTAACTTGGTTAAAAGTGTTCAATTAGAGAGGAACTTTAAAAAGGTTTAATTAAAACATTAAACAAAGTTCCATAGATTAAATGCCCTCACTGTGCTTTCAAATGACAATCAATTCATTAAAAAACAGGCAGGTCTTGACAGGAAAATTAATCACAAGTTTGTGAAATGACAGATTATCATGCATAATTTCTTTTCAAGTGCATCTCACTGGTTAGTCAAAAAGATTTAATTTTAATAAGATGTTGATTGGTTTGTTGTAGTTAAGGTGCAAGGTATTGATTGGATGACTTAATGTGACCTTAATTGCACAATATTCAATATATTTATTTTATGACTGGAAAATTAATCACGTTATTTTAGGTTGGGTGAGATAATATTCACCCCATTGAGACAACCAACGTCTATATTCCCCCATATTCTCACATACGTGTATAAATGATCACATATGTTTGTACATGAACTATTGCATGTTCACCAACTGATCAATAGTGCCCTATACCAGAAATAAAGAACCACAGACCTTATAACTCTTAAGGTTTTCCTAACTACACAGCAATATATTAAGAGAGCCTATGGGGCATAGATTGCATGCGGTGAGACCCTGATGAGTGCTGTCGTCCTGCATATAGATCATCACACAGATGCTTCGTGTCGGTGGCTCTCAGCAGTGGCCAATCTGCCTGTAATTACTCCCCTCTGCTACAGGGCGTCTTCCGTCCTCACTGTGGCTAACTGATTACAAATCTGAAAGCTAAGTTTGATCTGCGACTTAATTGAAAAAAAATCAGACATCGTGGGATATAACAGGCGTATGGATAAATGACACCAGAAGCTTGGCGGAAAAAGACGCGCAAGACGCATCTATTATGTGGTATTACAGCCTGAAGAAGTTTGACACTGTTGTGCCTTTATCTCATTCAAGAGGCGAAGGCTTCTGGCTGTTTGCGAATATTACAAATTACCGCACTTGATCCCGCCGGAGCGGCTGCATTACAATAAAACCATTCCGTTAGAGACGTTCTCTTCGCTGTTCTATGCATAAAGAGCAGGAACACAATATAAAAATAATTCACTCTCCATACATTTACTTCTGCAAGGTTGATCATTTTGTTAGCTGCTGTTAGAAGTGAATAGTGGCAGCATATTGCATCGATGTTCCCTAATCTACATCTTTAGCGTAGCTTTATCTAATATCATGTCGTTATAAGAGTTCCAGTAATGCAGTTCTTCGTACAACATCTCTTCTATATTTTATTCTCATTTCTTGAGATATAGGAAACACTTAATGAAAGGCCAACGTGTTTTATGGTGCTGTTGGTGGGTGCCTGCATGCGATGCTGAAACTTCAGTGGAGTGGAAAGTAAGAAATTGCTTCAAATAATTCAAAATGACCAACACCTCTGTCTTTGATAAATGCATATTGCTGATAGCCTGGAACAAAGCTATGCAGTGATGAAAGGACGCCGGTTCCCATTGCTGAGTGAGATGGCATGATGCTTTTGTACAGGAAAAAATGATCATTTAGTTTTCAGCACCAGCATATTTTTGGATTAACTTCACATTTACAGTCACGCACAGCCAGACCTTTGACATACAGCATATGGCTAAGTCTGCATTGCAGTTTATTCTGGCCAATAACCAGAGCCTGTATAAAGTTAAGCTCAATTGGAAGAGCATTGCATTTGCAATGCAAAGGTTATGGGTTAAAATCCCAGGAAACACACATACTGATTAAATGTACCTTGTGTCTAGATAGAATGCATATGTCAATAAAGCATAAATGTAAGTTTATAATACCTTATATATAATTTACCTTCTATATAATTGTATATAAATTAATTAAACCTCATAGTTGTAGCGATAATAAGAGTGTTCATATCAAAAGAAAAGGGATCTATAGCATCAGTCCCATTTGCACCACTTTCACTGGGCTGGTTTGAGATGAAGGCAAAGGTTTTATTGGGCTAATTTACCTTCAGGTCGCGTCCTACCTTTCTACGAGCAATTTTTAGCAAGGCAGTTTTATACCTGCTGTATACCTAATACAGAAACTTCTAGAGCAACAGTTTGGAGCAGTCTTGTGCACTTGCAGCACTCTGTATAGAAAACATTGGCTATTCTCAAGAACCAGAGCTATATTTTCCTTTAAAAATACGTAGTCATTTCATTTGAAAAGGTTAATGCAAAACGTGTAAAAAATGCAAATAATCTTCTGTATCCACCTAAGGCCCAAAGCAAGCATGTAACCATATTTTCAGTATAGTGGTTATGGCAGTAAAGTAGCAGAAATGCATTCTGGGAGATGTACTCTAATTCTAAAAATATGGCTACAGAGTGAACAGCTATTTATCATTACTGGCCCTAAATCTAAAGCACTACAATACTTTAGTCCCATTTGTTATTTTTAAATCATATACTAGATAACTGATTAAACTGAAGAGGCACAACTAAGTTTCTGTGAGCCTTGTAATAAATCACATCATAGCTGAAAAACAAAAATTAATAACCCATGGCATCCTTTTCACAACAACCACACAACAACAATTCTGTAACAAAAAAGTCACAGTGCAATCGACTATTCATAAAGAAAAATTCAGCATTTCTTTTTTTAAAAATGCATGTAACGTTGAAAAAAAAACACCCAGAAAATGTAAACAGGACACTTTAATGCCAATTAAAGAAAATAATTTTAATAAAATAAACCTATACCTATCAAATAATGTTAAGTTCAATGCTACTGTGATTTTCCTGTTAATTATAGCTGTTGTAAGTCATGGGATTTAAAATGTCACAGACCACATAGTGTTTTTGTGCATTTAACATTTACATTTATTCTTTGGACAGACAGTTCTATTCAAACCCACTGGAACTGAACAATTCCCCTTTTCTTGCAACTGAAATCAACAGTACGTGTGTACAGGTGCCTCACAGAATACAATCTTATAGGCTTGATTAATCTAAGTCTCTATTTCCTGTTTTTTAAGAAAATATCTCGATGATGTTTTGAATATTAAAATCCGCTTATCCAAATTTACCCATCACCCTCTTTTTGTAAGATACAGGGTATATAGCCTACCATCCACAAAATGTGTCCCATAATCTGTCATCTTTCAAAAGATAATTTCCTTTCCTCTATATAAACATGTACCTTACAGATGTCACAGCTAATCAATGTGGGTTTATATCCTCTATAGCCTGTAGGATTAACAGACTGCTCAGCTGCAGCAGTTTTGTGTTTAAATGCTAAAGAAAATCCTTAATTCATTACAATGTGCAAACATGCACATTTGTTAAAAAAATATGTTTGTATCCAAGACTTTAAGTAATTACAAATGTGACACCACTTCATAAAATATGTTGTGAACCCTCGAGACACTGAGGCCAAAGAGGCAGAAAAGATTGAAAACATCTCATATGAAGAAACTTAAACAGTTCTGAAAGAAACCACCAGACAGGAAACAAACCTCCTCATCTTTAAAATGAAAATTTATTTAATTTACTCATAGTTACAAAATATTTACTCAACTTTGCATTAACCCAAATAAATCATCTTTGATTAACACAGCCTCCATTACCAGATATTGGCTTTGTTCATAATAGTCATACATCACAAAATATTAATAACATCTGCATTTTTCTCTGTTTTGTGTCTTGGCGTTTCATTTCCGCTCTCATAAATGTCACCCCCCTCAACCCCGTTGTTGTATTTGCTTAGTATTAAAGCACTGCACGGGCTGTCCAACTGTTTGTGAGTCAGCTCACTGAAAAAAGGAAGGCGATTTTACACAACCATCGCTTCCCATTTAAACATGAGGCCTCTGTGCCTAGACTGCAGATGACGTGTTCCTCATTACACCCCTGTGGGAGATGATGGCTTGTCAGGATGGTCCTATGCTGACATGTGCAGTGGCTTTGTGCCTCATAGCTTTGTCTAAACGAGTGCATTCAGAAACCCACTGCATCTCTGAATATGTGGGGATATGTTACGGCATGTGGATTATTTTAGAAAGAAAACGACAATCTTTGAGTCTTAGGAAACCGAAGACACAAAAAAACACAACGTTGTGTATAACAAAGTTATGCATGGCCACTCTTGAAAATAGGTGTTAAATGAGAAGCTATCTGTTTTTCTAAATTAGAGTCAAAATGAATGTGTGTTGAGTTAATCCAATTAACCAGAATCAGGCGTGGTCTGAACTCCAACCTATAATCCTAGTTTGATGTAACACTTCAAATCCACTCTCATTAGCATTACGATGCGTTCTATACCCGCTACGACTGAAATGAGTTTTCTCAGAGAAAAGACATTTTTTGCCACTCATGCTGAATGATAACGGGGGGGTGTGGGGGATAGTAAGGGTTTTAGCATTACATTAAAGCACCATCACAATAATCTACCGCTTACCTCATCCAGCTCTCAGGGTTTAATTCACAGAGCAGAGCGACAGAAATGAGCAAAGACATTGGCATATAAAAGCTTGTCATTTTAATATGTTTTACAGTCATCCATTATTCCAAAATCAGCACTGTAAGTGTGGGTTTGAATAACACATTTACCTACCGAGCGACGGCTGCCTCGTGAGGGTGGTAGAAAACTGGTATTACAGCATGGCAAATTAATGACATTTGGATGACTAAATCAATACAATTTTAAAATTTTCATCGGTAGGTAAATAAAAACTGTGGAAATCCGTCAGATGATATAGCAATTTTAGTGTAAATTCCCTCACAGATCCAATAGGTTTGTCCAATTTTCAGTCAAAGCAAATGGCTTTCAATTCAAAGCTACATCTGGCTTAAGATACCATGTAAGGTGTCAAAATTAAAATTGCACCATTAAATCATATTTAATGATTAATACTTGACTTTTAAGATATTACTGATTGTCAAGCCTAATCAATAAATCATTTTAAATAAATGTATCTCTTATAAAGAGTTGGTAATGGACATTTACAGTGATTTAATTAGACCTATACACTTTGCATGTATCTAGATATAGCACATGCACACCAACAGGCTCAACAACCTGTGGCCTCTGATCTGTTGCATTTAACCACTGTATTGCCCAATGTACATTGAAATAATTATGTACAGAAAAAAAATAAGAGGACGGTATAAATATACCATTCCTCTAGATTCTGGCTTTTTGAACAAAGTTCAACAGGACTATATTTTTTAACACTTACTTAAACAAATACACATACATTTGAAACTCTCAAATTACCTGTCTGCTTTCCCTTTGAAGACACAATCTCAGTGAGATTGATCTGTACAGTCTGTAAAAAAAATGCAAAAGGCTTTTTGTCTGAATAATGTTCTTTTCACAACTCCGTAAGGGGTGCAAAGATCCACACCACACCCTCATTCATCAAGGTAAGTCAAGTACACCTATTCACGTAATGCACACACAATGTTGATGAGTCTGTTAAATCATCTTCATACTAATCTTGTGAGATCCCTCAGCTGGGCTGCTGTCTCCATCTACTTTTCGTGGCACATACTCAATCTCGATGTTTGGCTTGGCGTTGCCTTTTCCTCGACTCCAAAGGAACAGGAGCACCAGACAGAACAGCACCACTCCGAGGAACGAGATAAACCCCATAGTTGTAGCGATAATGAGAGTCTTCATATCAAAGGGAAAGGGATCTATAGCATTAGTCCCATTTGCACCACTTTCACTCGGCTGGTTTGAGATGAAGGCAAAGGTTTTATTAGGCTGATGGGGCCAATTAGGAGAATAGCTATGAACATGTAGGTGGGCCAAACGGGTGTCATTACCCCCTGCGTTGACGGCAATGCATGTGTATGTGCCATTGTCTTGTATCTGGGCATACCTAACCTCCAAGGTGCCATCTAAAGACACCGACAGCCGGCCAATACTTTTAGTGGTGATAAATTGCTTTTTCGGAGACTGCCACATAATCATGGGTGCTGGGTCTCCATCTGCTTGGCAGGAAAATTGAACAGTGGTCCCTTCATCCACAAACCTATGAAGGGCTTTGTGTTCCCGGATTTTGGACTTTTGACAGGTGAAATAATTGGGTGGGAGAACATCCGGAAAGTCTTTAAACTCTTTACCCTGTAAAAACTCTGGCATTGCGCAAGACGGCTGCTGGCGGTTGAAATTTAGTCTCCATCGGCGGCGAAACACCCAGAGGAGACGACAGTCACATGCCAGGGGATTGTCATGGAGAGCCAACGTCTCCAGGTTGCCGACCGAATGAAAAGCAGACTCTTCTAAAGTGCTTAGACTATTGCTGGATACATTGAGGACCCGAAGGTAATTGAGTCCTCTGAAGGAATAAGGCTCAATACTGAGTAGCCGGCCACCTACCAAGTGAAATGCCTGGAGCCTTAGCAAATTGTGCATTTTGTTGCCCTCCACAACCTCAATTGGATTGAAGGACAGGTTGAAAAAGTGAAGGTACACCAGGTGTTGAATGGCTTCATAAGGGACGGCAGTGAGATTGCAGTTTGTGATACTCAATGTTGTGATGTTGAGCCCATGGAAGGATCTAGCAGTCAGGGTTTCTAAAAGAGGCCAATGTGCTATCTCTAAGACTTTGAGTCGATAGAGCTTCTTGAAGGAAAAGTCTCGAATGATGTTGATGTTCAGATGGCAGAGCCTGAGGGTCAGCAGGTTGTGAAGATGACTGAAGGCCTCCGTTGGCACGGAAGTCAGGTTGCATCTTTCCATAATGAGCTGCTCTAGTCTACTGAGGCCATGAAAAGCTCTGTGAGAAATAAACACCAGGTCATTGTCCCCAACCTCCAACTCTTTTAGGTTGTAGAGGTCTTGAAACATGTAGTCCAACAAAATGACAATTTTATTCTCACTAATATCTAACCTAGTGAGGTTACTGAGGCCGGTAAAAACGCCCAGCTGAATCAACTTAAGCTTGTTGTTGCGTAGTCCCAGCGTTCTTAATGCAAGAAGGTTGCCAAAGGCCCCCGGTTCGATGACCGAAATGATGTTCTCATTAAGCTGTAGCTCCTCCAGGTGTGGGTAGTTGAGGAACTCCTCAGGGTTAATGGCTTTCAAACGGTTTTTGCTGAGATCCAATAGCCGCGTCTCAATGGGAATTCCCTCGGGGAGGCCAATCAGCTTCCGCCGGTGGCACACGACTGAGCGCTCTTGGGCGCTGCACTCACAGCGAGAGGGGCAGCCAGTGGCAGAACCAGACAAGACGGTACCCAGCATCAGGATGAGAATGGGCTGCCAGCACGCCACCAGGTAGCTGTGCCCACTTGCTTCTCGAGCCACCATTTTGATGGTAACCTGCTGAGAAAGATGGTAGAGGGATTAGGTCAAAATATAGACAGAATTCATGCACAAGACAAGAAAGGCAAAACATCTGAGACAATTTTCAAATTCCTGTTATTAAAATACCAAGGGATGGTGTTAGAGAAAATGCTGATGCTCAAAAAAAGCAGGGCAGACTCCTGCACTGGAACATGCTGTGTAAAGGCAACTTACAGCTTTGATTAATGATAGAACAGAGACAAAAAAATAAAAGGGAACAGAAAACAACAATAAACCTCGCTGGCCATGAACAAGTACAGCCAAAAAGAAATTGGGTGTCTAAATTGTATTAAGTTTAATTGCATGTCATATATTGTTTAAATATCCAAGAGTACACAAAAATGCAGGCCTTTATCTCTCAGACAATATGTCCTGACAAATGGCTTGGACCACTAAAACTTCTTAATGACTTAAGCTTTAAACTTTTTGAAACTGAAAAAAATTACATATTCCACCACAACTGAAGCAGGGAGAAATCAGGAGGTTACTAACTAATTCAGCTTTAACTTGCCAGTATTTTTCTGTGTAAAAGCCTTCTCAGCCCTTAACCTCTGCTTGCCAAATTGATCGAGCTAGCTCAATTCCAATCTAATAGGCTTCTTCAACTATGTGCTTTAGAATGATGGAGATCCTGGTTTAGGGCTCTTCAGGAGCCTTGTGAAATATTGACATGAAGGAACACAATGCACACAGGACTTGCCAAAAGGACACACAAGTTGCATTCCATGAGACATGAGATTGCTAATTGGACTAGTCAAATACAAATCTTGTTAAGTATGTAGGTTTAATAATTAAGTAGGTAAACGTGAAAGGGATACAAAATTAAATACTCCTTGCACCAGCTAATTGAAATTCATTTATGCAAACTTAATAGATCCAGGTAAAGACTTGAATTCAGGCAAAACCTTAGAATACCAGTTAAAGGCATTCTAACATCGTGCATGTTTAACTCCAGAGTGTCTATTTCTGCATAAATGAATAGCAAATATTAACTTGTATTTACACATCTACAATATTACATCCCAGGGGAAGATATTATAATGGCTTCTAATGATGTTTAAATTCATTCTATTATTTACCCTCAAGAAACCAACAAGATGCAGAAAGAGCGTGTTCGAGAACGAAAGCACACCCCACCTCACTGTGAGGCCAGGATATTGTAATCCCCTGAAACCATCTGTAAAAAGTGGGTGACAGAAAAGTCCCACACCCAGCCGTCTGCTTAACGCAGCACCATTGCAGAGATTTTTCATCTCTAAGTGTTCTCAGGTGTTTCGGAGAGGAACAAGATTTTTTCGAGTTCCGGTGTGAAATTGGGTGAGTAGTTTCAACGATAACAATTTCATATTAGTGCTCCTCAGCTACATCAAAAAGGCCGTTGTTGTCAAGGGTGCTTATCCCTTGTTCATCTGTGGAGTGTGATCTGCATACAGCGAGCAGAGAGAGATCCTTCTACTGAATTACTACATCGATTAAACGACTCGTGTGGCAGGAGGAGGTGCGACGGTGAAGGTCATGACGTAAACAGAGCTGCCAACACTGAGATGTTTTAATAATGGGGAATCTATCACCGTTCTGCCCCGGCTGAGTGGGCATCATGTTTTCAGCCTCTAGAGACGTAACATGAATTTCCTAACTGCTGAAGTTATTATGTGTGACATCTCATGTTATGCAAATTTCAGTACAATTTGCATGTCTCGCAAATATCTGCCAAACAACCGCCTTTAACCTTTACCTATAATTGGGGGGATTTGTCCGAGGAGCGAGGAGGTTAAAGGTGCCTCATTAAAGGTTATCAACAAACCTGCTTGGTTATTTTCAACGAACGAACAAAAGCAGATGGAAAAATCACTAAAAAATCTCAACAGGTCTCTTTGGTGTGATCACAGTTTTCCTAATTAAACATGGCCATTGCATCCAAACTTAAAATTTCTATTTTATTCACTGCTGTTGTATCACACAGTACTCCCGCAGGAAATAACAGTCCTGCTTATGCACTAAAAAGTGTACCTGCTGTACCACTGATAAAAAGCTAACTGTAAACATTTGTGTTGTTATTTCTTGGATGGTAATTTGTGAATGATTGCCAAAGGCCAAAGTGAGAATTTTTAACATTTAGCACAAATGTTTTCTATTTTTTTTCAATTAATAAATGATAGATTCATCCCACACACACCCACACACACCCTTCCATCTTTATTCAACAGGCTTTATAATAATTCTAACCTTTTTTTTTAGCCCAAATGCTAAGGTATGCAAATGCCTTAAAACTAATTTGGCCTTGGTGGTCAACTGATGGCAATTGAAAAGCCACAACACAAAGTGTTGGATTTATTATCCAATTAAAAGATTAAATCATCGTTCAGGAAGCCCCTGTTCTGTAAACATACAAATCAAAGTCTGTCAGGTGACCATGAATAATGTATGAAGAAGGAAAAACTGCTTCTCTCCGTTGCACTGCCAGAATATTGCATTGACAGAGTAATTCTCAATATAGTCAACTCACTCACATGGTCAATAGCTCATCTTATTAGTCAACACCCCCGCATATCAGTTTCCATGTAGAGAATTGTGTCTTTAAGGCATATATTCAGGGCACTTAAGTTTAAGCAGCCATTCCAGCATATATTGAGACAGAAGTGT
>JAZGTK010023284.1:0-10003 GCA_036877625.1 Ambastaia sidthimunki | reverse complement strand
ATTGCTGACAGCATGAAATGGGAAGGGCTTTTCTTTGTTAAGTAATGCCCTTTTATAGTCACCTGTCTGCTGGACACCTCTTAAATGAATCATTAGACTCACCCGTGGTTGAATGCCAGTTCATTAGAATTTTGTAGTCTTAAGTGTTGCTTTTCTCCTAAGACTATAATTGGGGTGTACTCATTTTTGCAACATGGGCTTGAATGAATTTGTTAGGAAAATCACTTTTTTGTGTGTGCAAATTAACAAATCTTGTTTGCAATCGATGGCCCACATTTGTGGGAGTATTTTGTAGTATAGTATCTCATAGAAAATGTTGATTCTGAAAGGTTTTCAGAATCAAACTAAAGGTTTTCTGACAAATGTAGTGGGGTGTACTCATTTATGCTGAGCACTGTAATAGACCAAACCAGGTGTTTATAACAGAACTACACAGTGTAAGAAAGTGTTGTAATAAAAATGCCCAATAATTTTTATTTAAAAAGTGAAAAAAACTAAATTAGTCCTTTCTACAGAAATTACAAACTATTCATTATATTAATTAAAAGGTTAGAACATTCTGTGGATAATTTATATTTTCAGTGCTGTTCAGACCAGCAGCAACCATCAGATATTCTTGGCGTAACTTAAAGCTAAAATTCAGTGTGAACCAAGCCATTTGGTGGAAAAAACAAACTGAGAACTCTGATTTACAACATGAAGACTCAGTGCTGTCCTCTGGTGGACAGGAACTGGGTGCACTCAGTATTCTATACAGATAAATGTGCCTTACCTTTGCATTACCAGGAAGGTGTTGGTCATGTAATCCTCCTCACTCTTGGTCCTGTGTAGTTCCTCGGCCAGTATATCATTCATAGTGCACTGGAGTAAATACGGCACCTCCACATTCCTGTCACCATCGAACACACCGTACAGTGCTTCTCTAGAGCCGCAGAAACTGTTTACAGACAGTGCTGCCACACACAGTCTGCGCAAGACAAACACAACTGCTAGTAGTAACTAGTAATTTTGTATCTTTCTGTATCACTTTATCTAGTTTTTATGTCTAAGCTAACAAACTTTAAAACAATGTGCAAAATATTTGCTTAGATATGTGCTTAAACACTTTTGATTCGAAATAATATTAATATATTAATATTTGAGATTAATGTAATATCAATATTATTATTTTTTATATTTTGTTATGTAATAACACGAGACATTTATGTGTGTGACTTAAGCTTGAAATACCTTTTAAAGGATGCTATATATTTAAGTAACTCACTTGTTCTTTATGCCAGATGCTTCAGTGTAGCCATGACTCCAGACAGCTGGTCCTCCTGTGGCCTCACTGGCTGAGAACGATGAAGAGGCTGGGTCGATTCGGAAACAGCGAATGTTGCTGTTGGTTGAAATATGTGGAAAGTAACAATTAAGGTAAAAAATCCAATGGTTACAACAATTCTGATTTCCTTACATATAGCAGAGATAACAAATAAACAATCAAATGTTCTTATAGTGGTTATATTTCAGTTCTTATATAACAAAAACAGGTTTAACATTTACACAGAAATAAGTTAACTCACTGATTGGTAATGTTTTACAAATCACAACAATACATGGTATTAATAGCAATGAAGGTTTTACATTTATTTGTTCTTCAAAAAAAACTTCAAATGGAGACAAATTCTTGTTGCTTGGCCATTAGGCCATTAATAATCTTAATAATCTCAATGTTTTCGTTTTATCTGTGTATTAATTCAAGTGACATTTTAATCTGTCTTCTTTGCCCACAAATATACAAGAAAAAGAGGGCTAAACAATAACACGGTCATAGATTCAAAACTAAATATACATGTTTATAATAATGACAGTAGTAAACATGAAAATATATATTTTTAACCGCACCATTGACAGATATGGCAGTGGGTAAGTTTTAGAGCCTACACACAAACAGACAAATGTCAGCTTACTTTAGCTGTTCAAGGGTCTTGTGGTCCAGATTCAAGCGTGGGTTGCCTGTCAGGTCCAGCTCTTGCAGTTTAGGAGGCAGATTGTCAGGTAAAGTTATCTCACTTAACTCGTTACAGCTCAGATCCACACACTGCACACAAAAAAACACAACCATGAAAACACAGACCACCTCAAGTCTCACCTACCTGTCTGACTGTGTCTGTAAAAACAGCACTACTGTGGGACAAGATAATTAAAACTCATCTTAACCAGCTGCCATCATCTAAAGTCACACAACAATTTTAGATCCCTTGTTGTCTATTTCTGTGGTGGGCAGGGTGCTGTAGCTCCAACTAAGTAAAATCCCCATTACGCATTTGGCAGATGCGTTTATTCATAGGAATTGAACTCACAACCTTTGCACTGCTAATGCAATGCTCTACCATTTGAGCTAAGTGTTGGGGGAGTAGCCTTCTGCTTCAGAACACTCAGCTGTAAGTTACACTCGTTTTCTTCTGTATTATTGTATCTATCATTAAGGTAGCAAGACAGACAAAGAAACTAAAATAGTATATTTAAACACAAACTGTAGATTAAACAACATATATATTCTGATTGGCTGTGACTGTGTGACATTGCGCAGTGTTTTCACTTTAAATATGGACAGAAAAATTGTCTGTGTTATCCCCAATTAACACTGGGGAAAAACATTAACAACTACAATAAAGAAAGATAAAAAAAATTGTTGTTAAATAACCAACTGAAATTTTTACAACAAAATGTTTTTGAGGTAAACTTCTTTACACAACCTCTAAAATATCTATTGGTTTTTCAAATCTTACATTAAAAAGTCTTGATTACTTAGTTATTATTGCTTGAGAGTATGACATATCTAAAAAGAAATGTGTTCATGAAAACTATTCTGAATTGTGATTGTGAATATTTGAATTGTGAAGTAAATGTGAAAAAAGTTTGTAATTTGTGTTTATAATCTGACCTTCATCTCAGTAATCTGCATCACCTCAGGGAAAACCTCAATGCAGTTGGAATGAGCCACCAGTGTGTGCATGCGTCTGCAGTTCAGTATGGTGGTGGGCACAGCCTTTAGTCTGTTCCCACTCAGGTCCACCTCCTCCAGCTCCTCAAGCTTAGCCATTTTACTGCAAAACAAACATAGAAAGATGAAAACAGGTCCAAAAACTAGAAAACTGTTGAAAGTGGAAATGACAAAACATGCTGATGCTGTCCTAGAAAAGATCTCAAGATATGAGAGAAAAGTCACAGAAAGAGTGACGGAAACTGAAGGTCTTCAGCAGCTCAACCATGTTAAAGGTTAGTAAATAGTTAATTAACAAGCCCTCATTATTGCAAAAGATGGTTTCCAAATTTTATTTTAAAATTTAGAAAAATTACAATTGTTTAATATTTGGACCCCAGTGTAAACACTGTATGTGTTAGATTATATAAAAGCATTTAAAAGCAGTGTGTGTATTAACCTTGCTGGGAAGGTCTGTAGGTGATTGTAGGCCATGTGCAGTATTCTCAGTTGTGTGTGTCCAGTCAGTTGAGGCACACACTTGTCGGTCAGATGGTTATTGGTCAGATACAGCTCCTGTAAGATACTGTTGCTCTCCTCTGATAGGCTGGAGGGTGGAAGATTCTCCAGCTTATTGGCAGAAGCATTCAGGTACCTTAAACTGAAGTGATTAAAAACTGAGATGTGTCACTCCATCAGGAAACACCGTACTTCACTATCGCCACTGCACACACCCACACAACTACTCCAATCTTCACTGTACAGCAAGAATTCTCAAACATTTTGGGGCCAGGGACCCCTTATAGCTGAGACAATTTTTCAAGGACCCACAAGAACACATTTCACAATGAATCATGATAATACCACTTATATGCTTTAAAACAGATGGTCATTTTATTAAAATTAACAACATTTATACTGTTCAGATTTTCTTATAAGCTCTCAGAAAATCAACAGTAGCAAGACTGGAATACTAGTTCTAATAAATCCAAATATTAAAATAAATTTAAGGTTTCTTTAAGTGTTCTAATAATACAATATGATTATACAGAACAATTTCATGATTTGTAGCAAATTATTGTTTTGCAGACCCCCAGGCTATAGACTGCCACCAGGGGTCCCTGGACCCCCTTTGACAACCATGCAAGATATGATGCAAAAATAACTTCTGAGATACAGACTGTCTTCGAAATAGTATTAAAAACGTTATTTAATACTTTTATTTATTGGCTTATTCAGCAGAACATGTGGGAGCATACATATTAATATGTTAATTTGTACATGGTAGTGGTTGTTGAACCTAAATCAAAATTAAATTATGCGGGTATAATTTAGTGTTTGTTAATTTTTAACAGGACATTTATGTTTTTATGAGATTTCACCCATGTATTGTCTAATTTATCAGATGATTTGATGTTTTACCTCTCAGATTTGAGAAAGAGATTACAGGGAAGTTCAGTGAGTTGATTGTGCTGCACATCTAACACCTCCACTAGAGGGTGCTCAATCCGCTCGGGCAAACACTTCAGCTGATTATGGCCAGCCAAGAGCTTCCTCAAGCTACAATTGCAAAACAGCCTGAGAGGGAGAGACAGAAAGAGACAAATAAAGAAAGAGAGAGACGGGGGGAGTGAAAGAGCAAGAGAGTTTCAGAGCATAAAAGGGTATGTGTGATCAGCTGGTTAAATTAGACTTTAGCGAAAGACTGAACATCTTTACAAAGGCAGATGTGAGGAGTGACCTCATTTCCATCTCTACTGTGTCCTCACACACAAACACAGTGAGGTGGAAGCAGGTCAATAGTGAAATACAAAAGACAGTGCTAGAACAGCCCTCAGTGAAACCTGCAGTTCATATTGAATGAAAACAAGCCCTCAGATTTCTCAGATGAGAGGGTTTTAAATGCAATTTTTTAAAAATCACAGAAAAACATTACTTGACGTCATTGCAAATTTTGTCTCTTTTCAGCATAGATTTTCCCACAGTCTAAAGGAGTTGATCTCACCAACCCCCTCTCCACATATTTACCCAGTATAATATTCTAAAGCTTGGCTTAACTAGAAAGATATATATTTGTTATAAAAATAACCTGGTGTTACACACAAACTCACCACAGAGGAAGTTCACTGATGTGGTTGTGACTGACATCTAAAACCTCAAGTTTTCTGCTGTCACCCAACCAATCAGGAAGAGCCTTCATGCAGTTCCTATGAGAACAACTCAGGCTTTATTCAGCAAACACATGTTGACTGTCAATATAGTTTGTAGTCTTTATGCTTATATGCCTGAAATATGTTTTGTAGACAAAATACAAATTGTGGCCAACAATTTGAAACGAATTTCATTACAAATTTATTTTGTATTTGATAAGTTAAGTGGATAATGTAGGAAATGCCATCAACAGATGTCCAGCATAACCTTTAATACTGTTTAAAATAATCTCCAGGTTAATAAAGTTAAATCTTTCAAACCAACCTTGAGATGTCCATATACGTGAGATTGGAAGCTGCAGGACTTACATCTAACTCATGCAACTCTGTGTAAAAAAAAAAATATATATATCAATCAATCAACCAATCAGATCAGTGTTGACAGGATAACATGAATAATAACCAAGCATACAGTACCATTGTTGGAGGCATGAAGCACTTTAAGCATGCAGCCACGCAGATGTAAGCGTGCAATGCGGTTCCTCTGACAGTGCAGAACCTCCAGACGGGAAAAGATGGAGGCATCCAGCTCACTCAGACAGTTGTCACGCAGGTCCAGCTGTGTCACAGGATGCAGAAACTCAGGTTCGTCGGGAACCACGGTGGAGATCTGATTCAGACTGATGAGATGAAAACCATGCGTTCAGTTAAAAAAAAAAAAAATTTACTTTAACAAACTCTATCAGCCAGTCACCCTTTTTATAATCCGGATTTTGATCAAATATCTAATCATCCTGAAAACATGATTTACTTATGAAGCATAATTATGACTTTTCAGGCAACTTATCTTAAATATCTATTTTAAAACAATATATCTTCAAACACACACTACTGTAAAAAAGTTTAGGGTCACTTATTTCCAATACATTTTAGAATATAAGTAAATTCATAAAAATGATTGAATAACACAAATGGAAGTACAGAAATTATATTGACTAAAATATCTGATTTTAGCATCTTCAAATTAGTCACCCTTTCTTTATGTTGGCACAATTATATATTTGTCTACAAAATTGATTTTAAACATTCAGACATGTCTTCAGATCAAAAGTTTTTTTTTTTTCTTTTAAACGCTACAGTAAATCTCTGTGATATATATTTTATTTTGCGGTACATGACTCTTTACTCACCGGAGGTCAAGGTGTTTAAGTGTCAGCAGGCGGAAAGTTTGTAGCTTTAACACTGTGAGTTTATTTCCTGCCATACAAAGTCTATCCACTGCAGGTAGCCGCTCAAACACTGCAGGCACCTGAGTGAACTCATTGAAGGACAGACCCAGATATGTCAGTCTCTGCAGACAGTCCAGCTCAGCCGGAAGACATGTCAGCAGGTTCCCATCCAACACCAGTGTCTGTAGGCTGACACAGAGGGAGATGGGGTATTCAAAATCAAGGGGCTTGTTTATGTGTATGTACAGTTACTTCAATAAAACTGGGGTCATTTTAGAAATTATGAATTGTACTGAGGTAACAATATCCATGACATTTTGGTGGAAACAACTATTTTACATTTCTTATCAGTTCAAGTTTAAAAGCTTAAAAAAATGTGTTTATCTAGAGACAACCAGTGTTGGTGTGTGTACAGTATATGTGGCATAACAGGTTATTCACCTGTATTCCCTACAGGTGTTTTCAGATTTTAAATGACTAGATAGCATATTTTTAAAACATAATGGCAGGAGAAGCACAGTAATATTGCTGATGGAAAGCGCTATGTGATTGGTCATTAAAATTGCATGCAGATCAATTCGCCCCCACTGGACAAATAAGAACAGGAGTAAGGTAAGGGTTTTAAAATGAAGCAATCAGGTAGTGCCTTCCCTATGATCTTTTTTTGTTTTCAGAAATTCGCTGCAGACCCTGTCTAACTGTATGATTACTGAAACAAACACCTGCAGCATTTTTAGCTGTAGTTTCTGTGCTGACACACTCACTTGGTCATGTGGCCCACATAAGGATGGACAGAGGTCAGCTGGTTGCAGCTCAGGTTAACCTCTGTCAGTGTGGAGATGGAGCAGATTGCTAGTGGGAAACTTCCCAACTGGTTATTAGAGAGATTGAGACTCCGCAAGCAGGAAAACCTGCAGGACAGCGAGAGAAAACTTGAATCAAAGTGAAAACTAGTTAGAAAGAAAAGAGTCAGCACATTGTGTGGCCTGTGAGGTTAACCAATTAAAATATATATAAACAGGATACACTACATTCATACATACAACTTTTGTTAACTCTGGTACAAATGAATTTTTACTGCAATACAGAAACTGTACTGTATATTTAAGTAAAAAGATGACAGTTAAATAAAGATTACTGCCCTTAATGTTTTTTATGCAGTTTTATATAAACAATAAAGCACTTGAGGTGAACCTAAAATTAACAAACATATTTAACCACAACTTACACTATAAATCAACACAGCTAAAATGCTGTCAAAGCTGTCACTAATTTGGGGAATTCGTCAAAATGGTCAAATAATCAAATATTACATATAAATAAATTCATTTAATTTTAGGACACGCACACACAAACACACCGACCTCTGGAGCTGAAGTAGTGTCTGGTCAGCAGGCAGGAAGTTGTGTTTGAGGTTAAGATGTGTCAGATCTTGACTGTACAAAAGGTTGGGCGGCAGTTTCTCTAGACTACAGCAAGACAAATCTACTGAACTTATCCTCTGGGACACAATCTAAGAGAGAGATAGAGAGGAAGAAAAACAGGTTTAAACAGTATTTTATTCTTTTGAAGTAACGGTGCTCAATATAACTTCATCTGGTGTGAATGATAAATCAAGTTTGACATTTCCACTGGCTACTGTATACAGGCCACCAGGGAACCAAACTTAATTAAACTTTATTTATGACCAGATTTACCAGACTTTATTAAAGAATTTGCTGACTTTTTTCAGAATTAGTTAGTAGTTTTGGCCACAGATCAAGTCTTAATTGTTGGCAATTTTAACATCCATGTGGATAATGAAAAAGATGTTTTGGGGTTGGCTTTTAAAGACAGAGTTTCAGAGTTTCATAACGTGTCAGGACCCACTTATTGTCGTAATCATACTTTAAATTTAATACTGTCCTATGGTGTAAATGTAATGTCTATGACATTAATAAAAAATGTCTTAATTCCTTAGCATAACAGATAACCTCAAAAACCTTGAGAGTGCAACAAAAACTCCCTCTTTTCCAACACCTTAGACAAAGTTGCTCAGAATTTTCCAGCCAGAATTCAGATCATATCATAGCACAGAGACTGCTCTCGTCAGAGTGACAAATGATTTGCTCTCACCGGCTGATCGTGGCTGCATTATCTAGTTCTACTCAAACTTAGCATAGCCTTTGACACTTTTGTCATATATCACAGTATTCACATACACAGTTAAACAGGCTTAAAAATTATGTTGGCATAAATGGAACTGCATTGGCATGGTTTAAATCATATTTATCTGACCGATTCCTGTTTTGTTGCTGTGAGTAAAAAGGTGTCATATCGATCACAAGTTTAGTATGTTGGACCACAGGGCTCATTGCTTGGGCCTTTGCTTTTCACCCTGTGCATGCTTTTTCTGGCAGCAATTATTAAGAGACATGGAGTTAGTTTTCATTGTTATTATTCAAGGCCGAACGAGATTAATAACTTCACCAAACTAACACATGTAACAGATATGTATAGTAGATATCAAAACTTTGATGACTACCAACTTTCTACTAAATTCAGACAATCAGAAGTTTTAATTATTGGACCAACATTTTCCACACGAAACAACCTTAAATACCTTATTCTTGATGAATGCCCTATAAAGCCTACTTCATCAGCTAAGACTCCAGGTGTCCTTTTCGATAGCAATTGGTCCTTTGAAAACAATTTGTAAACCTTAAAAATCACCTGTCAAACACTGAAAAAATTAAATTATGCATTCATGACATCGAGACTTGATTATTACTATGCCTTACTAGGTGGCCACCCTGCATGTTTAATTAAAAAAAACTCCAGCTAGTTTATAATGCAGCAGCCAGAGTTCTTATGAGAATGAACAAGTATGACCACATTAGCCTGCTTCTGTCAACACTGTAAAAATCAAGTGCAGGCGGTAGATCATTTTTATATTTAGTGCCCAAACTCTGGAACAGTCTATCCAGTGTTGTCTGGGAGGCAAATGCTTGTTATGTTTCTAGATTAAAAAAAACAACCATTTTAATCTAGCCTATACATAGTCCTATGGATTTACCACTCAAATCCCTTAAAGGATTCTAAGGCTGCATCAATTAGGTAAACTGTAACCGAGGACACTTCACACATAATAAACATGGGGCAGCTGTGACCTACTGGTTAGTGAGTCGGGCTTTGCTGGTTCGATTCCAGTGCCGGTAGGTAGCAACTGAAGTGCCCTTGAGCAAGGCACCTAACCCCTGATTGCAGTACATACTGTTTTAGTTATACATTACTGAATACATTACTCTCTCATAGACCACTGAGAGGTACGACCCTTATCAGATTATGACAGGTATTTCTAATGCACAGCCATTTATTTAAATTGTCCAAATGTGTTTTAATCGATTCAATTCTCTTGAATGATTCAACTCTTTATTAATAAACCAACAACAAACCTAGTAGCCATAATTAGTTTTATTAATATAGATCTTGCACATACTATTTGCATTAATAACATGTTTGATCATTCTGTTTTTCTGTGACTTTAAGATTTATTACACATAAACCAAAAAAATTGAAGTAAGGCTTTATTGCCAAGTGTGGTTTGGTTATAGAAGCTTCTAGTACACACATTCAGGACAATGTTAAGACATTTGATAATAACAGATTACAGAAAT
>JAZGTK010023283.1:0-10004 GCA_036877625.1 Ambastaia sidthimunki | reverse complement strand
TTCTTTAGTATTCTGTAATAGTATTTCAATATTGTTTTTCTTTAGCATTTTGTAGTAGTATTTCAGCATTCTTTTGTTAGTATTTTTAATAGTATATCAATAGTATATCAGTATATCAGTATTATTCCTTTAATACTACCTTTAGTCTTAGTATTTCAGTTTTCTTTCTGTTATTGTCTGGATTTTATGCCTAAAAATTTGCAATTTTGCATGACCACACTAATATTATAATAATTATTACAAGGAATTGTATTACAGGGAGTAATTTATTTAAAAAGCTAAACAATGAGCATGACAACATAAACAATTAATCAATCATAAAATATTGATTGGTTAATTTATATATAGTGTAAATAATACATGAATATGTTTGTTGTATCTATAATGTAAAATAATTTTGAATAAACCTCAATCTGTACAATAAATAATAAGAAAAAAGAAAAGACAGGAAGCAAAATAATATAGGATGACACTACACCAAAATAATTGATCTTTCAGCCTCTGCAGCAGGGTTCCCCAATCCATGTTCCTGGAAGTCCACAGACCTGCAGAGTTTGGCTCTAATCTATGTCAACACACCTGACTGGATGTTTCTAGCTGCCCCAAAGTCTTTGATTAGCTGCTTCAGTTGGGCTTAATTAGAGTTGGATCTAAACTCAGGTCTGTGGGCATCGTTGTAAACTTCTGTTCTATTGAGTTTTCCCTGTATTTAGATTTTTTCGTTTTTGTCTGTTCAAAACTAATAACACAAATGATGTCCTTGATATACCACTGACAGTCCTGTCTATAAATAAAATGAATAAATATATGTAGTGGCTCACTTTGCAGGTTCAGTGTAAACTTTTATATTTTATCCATTGTAATTTCACTTCAGAAATCAGAATGCTTTTAAATGAATGATTTAACAAAATTTACCATTTCTGCTACCAATACACCACATGCAGTTTCATTATAAACCTATAGGCACGCATTGGGATTCCCTGTTAATCAGATTGCTGTCCCTAATTTCCATATTCTATGTATCCCTGCTAAAAAACTAAAAAACACATAATTAAGCTTTGACATGATCACTTAATTAAATGGCTAACTAGACTTTAAACTAGCTTTATGTTTAAATTATTTTTAAATTTATTTTTAAATTAGCTATATATTTTTCATTTATATTTATGAAGAATTATGTAAAATGTAAGCATGGTTAAAATAGTTTGTCCTAAACTACAATTACCGAAGCAGTCACATTTTCCAAGCTTAGATATACAGTAATGCAATACTTTATTTTTTTTTACTTTCCTCCTTCCAGTGAACTTTTAGTTTTTTCTTTAGTTTTATGTTTGATGTAACTCAGCTTGTTCTTTCAGTTTCAGCTTTCTTGTTCAATATTTTTTAAAAATGTGTGTTATCTTACTTATATGTACCTTGCTATATGTATATCTTACTTAAATGTACCTTGCAATATGAAGGGAGCATACTTTGACCAAAGAAAGTGTTCATATAACATAAATATTAGCTATATATAGCTATATATAAATATTAGCTATTTCATTGTATAAAAATTGTCTCTGCAGGAATGTCACAAGGTTCACTTTTATAACTTTATTAGTACCTTTATTGTGATATGAGACAACTATCATGCATAACAAAGCATAAAATGATACAAGCATTCCTGATCAAACATTAGTTTGCCAGTCACTATGTAAACACCTCTACAGATGAAAGAAAGATTCTGTCTGCAGTTGTGTTGTTTTTAGGTTGAAGTGCGTGAAATCTTTACTGACCCAGTAATCAGATGTAGCTGCGTTTTGATAGCAAACAGATTCTACACTGAGTACTGAGTGAGCAAATGATTTCAATGCAGTCCCTGAGAATAGCAAACACGTTTCATCTTCATCCATTCATTAAGAATAAGAACTGTACTCCACGACAGCTATTCCATAACAAACACAATTATTGGTTTTATTATATAACAAATAAAAGAATAATTCTAGAATGATTTTGTTTTCAAGTTTGTTTTCCACAGCAAGTTATAAATTAATTATAATTATAAATTAAGTTATAGTTAATAATAAATAAATAAAAGTTTAAAAAGGTATTTAACAGGAATTGCTGGAAAGTCCACTGTTTAAAATCCACTGTGACATAATGTGTCATATATTCTTCTGTGGCTGCTCTGCTTGGCTTTCTCTTTGAAAGACCTTTTCAGCAAAAGTGAAACTGATGGTGTTTGTTCGGGGGAATACCACGTCCTTATTATACATGCATATCACTAGGTTATTTCCAAAACCGTCCACTTCTTTATATTTTTGATGTACACATGCAGAGGTAACATTCAGTTGTTTAAATGGCATTCTCCAGTAAAGAGGTTTGCTTTTCTTTATAAACAAATGTTATTTTCTTCTTTTAGTAGTGTAAGACTTTTCTGCACAAACAAAGATACAACTACAGTATCATTTTACTGGTATCAAACTAAACGTTTTCAAAACATACAAAGGAAATACAACATTTTAATCACTAGCCACTAAGTATTAAGTGTTGTTTCTTGTAGTACGTCAAACAAACCCTCCAGAAAGTACTTACTTCATCTTTGTGAGCCATCCATTGTTCTGTGCATTGCAAAATCTCGTTTCTACACCATCTCGGCAGTTCTGATCAAGCGCTAACAAAGAGGTTGGTTGGCCCTACCTGCAGCTATACCAATTTCCACTGAACTCCTCACTTGACGCCTCACGCAAACTGTTTATTGCTCCACATCCTTCCTCCTGCAGTAGACTATCTGAATTCTAAGAATACGGAAAAAGTGACTTCCTCGGTCGCAGAAGAGTTCCACAGCGCATTGTGTCTGCACATGGCGGAGCTTTGTGCTGCTATGAGTGCCTTTTCGTGAGATTGTCGGGTGTGCGGGTGGATAGGCTTTATCAATAGCTCTCTATAAATTTCCCCTGGGTCTCTCCCTTCACCTGGCTGGGAATTGTGTGTATTAGTCCCCTTACAAAGGGGCAGCCCCTTTTCAAAACTTTCAACAATCACCACAGCTCAGTCAGTCTCAGGCAATACCTTGGACAGGGACTCTTACAACCTTGTCAAGTTTGGTATGTTTAATAAACATAAAAATAATGACCGTGTGTCATTATCTGTCATAGTAAAACCCACATCGCATGAGTCGCCGCATTGGAAAGTGCATGCTGTAGCATATCTGTAAATTTTGCTAAAGTCTTTGCTTTGTCTGTAGTTTTAGGCATTTGCAAAATGCTTCTTTTACAAAATCTATTTTTAAATTTAAATTACGAAGCTCACTTATCCAGCTTATTCTTGTGTAAATTATTACATTTGAAGCAAAGTACTGAAAATCAAAATCAGTCAGTCAAATATATAAATAACAAAAAATATAACAACTATATTTTTTGTTTTTAAGCAAGAAGATATTGGCCTGGATCATAATGTCTTTTAAACATTTAATTTTGTTGTTAAGCTTGGCAACAAGTTTTAAACAAATGAACAAAAGTTGTTGCATTGTACATTTAAAAAATGTTTATTTCAGGTTTAAATTTCATCTAATCTAAACCTTTGGTGAAGTTGTAAAGATGTAAAAAAAAATTTTAAAAACAATTTTCATAGAGAATACGAATGAGGACAACATTTTATGACAATGTGTGAAATAAATACCATAAACTAGATTGTTAGAAAATAAATCATAATTTAAATGAGTATTTACATATGAATGATAGAAATTGTAATGTCAACAAACTCTTTTTATATTTACTCTTTTTTGTACTTTTTATAGACAAAAATTGATTGTATAATATATTTAATAATATATTTGTTTAAAAAATGATTTGTTGATCTTAGGTATAGATAGTTGCTGGATATTGAAGCGTTTAGTAATTTTACAATATATCAACATTTTATTATACACAGACTTTAAATAAAGTATAAATATTTTACTGTAATCAGCTAAAAATGTTCATTATTCTCATCTTTTATATATTAACTATTGTAATTAACCATTGTTTCATTATCAAATTGACTATTATTATTTTACCACATTCAACTTCTTAAATGGTGATTGTAGGACATTAAAACACTACAAGTACCATTATTTATTTATACTTTTTTTTTTACTTACTAAAAAGCAACAGAAATGTGGGGGAAACACTGAATTCATACATAGATAAAGAACAGAAATGTCTGGTTTACATCTGCTCAACATAACATAAACATAAACTTGATGTGACAAATGTAATGCACTGTCAATATTTGTTCCACAGAACAGAAAGAAAAATATGTGAATCAGTTATTTCTAGTGACATATGTCTGTGCCTTATGTGAGATCATTACATCATTATATGTCTCAAGTATCTCATGTATTTATTTGACCTTCTGTGGCTTCGGTACTGATGTCATGATTTTACTAAAATCCAACCCTATCTTTTCCCACGAAGACTTCTATTTGCATAAACATTTTGGTGAATCATAAAGGACCCTGCCACCTAAAAGAGGTAGTGTAGCATACAGGAAGTCGACGCAAAGTTTGCGAGTGTGGCGTACAGGAAACCAGCGCGATGCTCATCACTACCCATCATACTTGTGGGCGGGGCATTTTTTTGTTTACTTGCTTATTGTCTTTGATGTTGCCTTGGAGAAAAAAATCTTATGCAGAGACAGATCATACAAAACTAGTCATGCAAAGTTTGCTGTTAACCTCTTATTCTACACACACACTGACAGACATGCATGACATGTGACGTAACCTCAGAGTTCTAAAACTATTGCTTTATCTGCCCAGCAGTTAACGTTGTATGTTACCGTCTCATAATCAAGTGACAATTATCAAATGCCAATATCAAATAAGGAAGAAATGAATTGCATTATGAAACAACACAACAACATTTAAACCAATAGAGTAGAACCATCAACCCTCTTCTTCCTTTCATTTATTTATTTTGAATCACTCTTTATATAACACAGATTATAACACAGCATTGTTATAATCATGAAGGCTAAGGATGAATCAAAGAAGCGGTTTCATCATTGCAGAGGCCATTTTTCAGTCTTTAGTGTTACACAGCTCAACTGTAGGGACAGATCTGTGGTTTCAATAAATCTATATTAAAAGCACAGAAAAAACACTGTATTCTCCCCACCCTAGAGGAGTCAGTGCCAGTAAACTCAATGAAGCTCATCTGTACGAAGTAATTGACCTCCCACAGCTTGTAAACGCACTGCATATATTTGCTTTCTTTCCTCAAGAAACGTCTGTCGCCAGATTCACTTTGTTTTTAAATTACTTCAGTGCCGACATTGTAAACTGACATTGTTTATATCCCAAGAGAATAATTGATACATTTCTAGGTGAAATTTACTCTGCAAACTGTAATATTGTAACAATTTGCTGTCACAAGCTATATTAGCTTTTAGGCTTTAATACTATTTTTGTATATTGGGATGATACACACGTTTTGCTTATTGTGATATTTGTTTAAACATTTTTTAATACTTAACAGCTTTAATGTTTTTATTAAATGAGATTTCATTTTGCCTATAAAAATTAAAAAATATAATTTGATACTGTTTGTTTTTGTTTGTTACTGTTGTTTGTTTTTGTTTAGTCTTTTTAAAATGTTTTGAGTACCTTGTCTGGTACTCTAAATTTGCTATAAATGTAAAATAAAATAAAATTTAAATGTAATATTTACAAGTATTTGCCAGCATTTAGAAGTTGGTATTTAACATCCCACACTCTAGAATGTTCAGGAAGAAAGTCTATTCCTTTCTATTATGACACACAAAGATTACATCATTAATTCTAATTTGACATGTAAGCTCTGGGAATTTCAGCACACATGTAAATTCTGACATACACCCAGTAACATGGTTTTGAATGTAATATGCCGTTTAAGTCTTTTTCTGTCCTTGCTGATGCAAGTTGATGAAGTCACTGGACATCCCATAGATGCTCAGAGACAAACTCTGATGAAGACATCACAGGAGGACTTAGAGACAATGACATCATCCAGATCCTTCAGGTCTGCTTCAAAGCCTGGACATGTTTTAGTTCATTCAAGAAACACTTTGAATGCTGACAGTACAGGTATAATATTGAATTATCAAGGCTTGTTACTTATAAGGTTTGGTACTCTTATTTAACAAGTTACTGATAGGTTATTTGCTTTATTCAGGTCAGAGCCAAAGACAGAAAAGAGAACTAAAGCATTTTTTTCTTGAGATCGTACAACACTTCTATGTTCATTCATCCCAGTCCATTATAATTGCCTTTCCCATCACTGTTATAATTATGATGCTACTCTGCTGTCTAACGTGAGTTCATTCTGATTTATTAACAACTGCACATCATTACCCACAATGCAATGCTGCCAGCTCATTCAATCTAAGGTAAAAAATTGTTCTATTTTATGCAATGCAATTGTGTTGTTTTGCAGTTGTGCCATCGACAGACCTGTGTAGTGCAGAGAAGCTTTTCACCACCAACAGCTTGGTCACTCAACAAGTCATTAAAAATGGTCAATGAAAATGTTATTTACCAAGATTATTTAACAAGAGCCAGTGGTCTCCGAGCCTTGTACCTCCTTTACATTATCAGATCTCTTTAAACTATAATACAACAAATTAGTAATGAAATTACTTGTTCTCGTCTTTTGAATTTCTGTTGTACACAAAATTGTATGAAAGATGTAGAGTGAAGATTACACAGTAAAACTTAACATGAAGCCTTTGCTAAACTGTTGAGTAATCCTTAATTTAATTCAAATGGACTGATAAAAATGCACCCTAAATGCACTGTATTCACTATGGATAAACGTATTAAAACTGCCAAATGCATTGGGAATGACAGGAAGAGGTTAGCAATTTCAAGAAAATCCAGTCACCCAGTAAAGACATAATTTCATAAATCCAACAGAAGTTTTGCAACAAAGTATAATAAGTACATTACAAGTAAAGTAATTTACATTTACTTCTTTTTATAAGTGCAGTTTAATGTGTAATTTATTTATTTATGTTATGATAATTCACATGTTATGTGAAAGTATTATGTCGGTCATTTCTAAAGACAACATACATTATTTGGCTATACCGCCAAACGGTGTGCTTATTTAAACCGTAGTCAATCGTTTCCAATTAGCTAATGCATATTGAAGATCTAAAATGTAATTCATATATGTCCCACAAGGGGTCGCGTTATAATAAGTGGTCAATTGGGAACGCAAAAGCCTATATGCCAAGTTGTCAGTGTTTTGCAACGATATCCAACGCTAAACTTATAAATAAAACTCATAAATAAAACATTTGAAGCATTTTGACTGTATTGAATGTATGTAAACGACCTATTATCTTATCTTTATATTTCAAAAGATAATTATTTTACTTGATGCCTATTGTCAATTATTTATATATTATATACATGCAACATGTATTTTATTTAATAAATGTAATAAATTAATAATAATAATTGTACTCAAACAAATGCAAATAAAGTTTTGGGGGGTGGGTTCATGAGTGGTGTATTACTGGTGTATTATTTAGTTTAATGTCGTAGAATTAAACGTGAAAATTATAAAATATCTTGATCATGTTAACCACAGAACGTATTTTAAGCGTTTAACCAAAAACCCATACAGTACATTGATTTCGGAACAAGAGAACCGGAAGTGCCAAAATGCTAACTCATATGCTAACTAAATGCCTACAAAAATGCGTCATCCCTGCAGCTCTCGGGCGGGGTCATGGCCCTCGACCAATCCCGTTCTAGAAACAAGTAAGGATATCACTATGCAAACGACAAGCACAGAGGGTCGCGCATGCGTCGAGCTCTTAAAATTTTGGGGCTCCGCTTGAACAGGGCGTTTCTATGGTGAGATCTTTATTGGGCCACATGGAGCCGGACACATTGCACCTTTTGCGTTTGTTTTCAGCACATTTTACAACACGACGCACTACATTAACGAGTTACACCCACCTGGAGCTGTTACATATCGGTTGCGTTCGTGTTTCACAGTTTTATGGACGTATTTAGATCCATTTGACGCCGAACGAGGGGCTTTTATGTAATGATCCGTTTGGCAAAGAATGTTCTGGACTTCCATTCAAGACGTCACGCCGGGAAATGCGCCTTTCTCCTAAGATACAGACTAACGCCCAGCCCTTATAATATTCGGTGTGCATTACATCCCATAGGAGACTATAGATACCTTTGAAATCTAGATGCATCAGTGTTGATCTCGTACAGGTGTTTTTCTTGCGGCGACATTTTCTCGTAAAGGACCTCAGTATCATCTCTGCTGCATCTCAATTTGAATGGTGCGTGTGGATCTGATTTTTAATGTGCGCACCTCCTGGACCATTTCATTGTTTTTGCTCTAAATCCAGATTTTAAGTTAATGTTTCGCCAAGAGGTCGGTGTCCTTTCCTTCATTCCGTCTTGTTCATACCTTTTCCAATACGAGAAGAGGAACATGTCCCGATACAACATTTACAGTTTGCTGGACTGGATGTATGGAGGGGTGGACCCCAAGTTTGAAGGTAACGGAGGGCCCGAGTGCGCAGCCTTCCTCTCCCCGCAGCAGAGGATCTTTGAGAGTCTCGTTATAGTGGTCATCTCTGTCCTGGAGGTGCTGGTGGCTGTCAGAAAGATCAATGTACCCAAAGAGGTCAGAGATGTGGGGAGGAATGGACGCTGGAGCAAAGAAGACAGCTGGGGCAAGAACCTGTTGCTGGTAGCTCTGTGCATGACTTTTGGGGTGGAGGTTGGGTTCAAGTTTGCCACAAAAACTGTGATCTACCTCCTCAATCCATGCCATGTTGTCACAATGGTACAAGTAAGTATACTTATGCTAAAATAATAAGGAATAGGTATAATAGCACATATAGTTATGTGTACTGCATATGTAAATGTGAATGTGTAAATCTGGACTGGTAACTGAAAGATCGCATGTTTAAATGAACGTTAGTCGGCCCGTGGACTGTTTCTGTTAACTATTTCCTCCTATAACCTTAGTACCATTGTAAATAACTACATAACAAATGAGTAAATGGTCAGTTTAAGCTGGAAATTGCATGCACTGGTAGACGATTAAAACATGTTGCTCATACTTTACATTCCACACACCAATGAGCAAATCTAAACTTGTTATATAATTTAAGTGCCTCTTAAGTGTTTGTGGTTGTCAAAACACAGAACTATTCACACTCAGAAAACTATGAGTTGAGATTATCTAATGAAACCCAAAAATCTGGAAAAAAGGCCATTTTTTTTAGAAAACAGCATTTAAATATGTTTTTGGGAATATAATGTAGACATTTCTTTGTGATATTCATCTATTTCCTGACTTGTGAATTACAGGAAGATAAGTGGTGCTACTTTTGCAGTAAGTTGAATAGAGAGGGGGGCTTTCTATGTATGTGTTGTGTGCCCCTCATAGTGGGTCTTTTTTCAGAAAACCTTTTGCTAAAACATAAATGTAGATGGATGAAGTCATACTCCTCGTCTTGGAAGGTTTGAGTGGTAGGAGCAAACAAACATCTATCTGACTTTATCAATGCCATCAGTATTTAAAGAGGGATGTTACCTTCAAGCCAGAAGAAACGCAAGAAGGATTTCAGAAAATTACAGATCATAGTTCAATCTGCAGCTTTGAGGGCTTTGAAATATCTCAGATCAAACATGCATTAGGTGTTAAAGGCTGAACAGTGTGGCAGTTGATAGGATGTCATAAGAGTGCTGTATGCAGGCAGGAGGCCAGCAGATATAGGCATATACTGTAGGTAGGTGACATCACAATGCATGGTGAACTCATTTTTTGACAGCATTTAGATTAAAGGTCTGACAAATAGCACTAACAGGAACTTTATGACAAGATTTTAGGTTTATATAAATTATTATAATTATTATATGAATTATATGAAAGGTAAAATGTTTAAATAGGAAAATATGTGGGCCTTGGTATATTGTAAATATAGTCATGACTGATGGTCATTGTCAGGCAAAACACAGC
>JAZGTK010023281.1:0-10004 GCA_036877625.1 Ambastaia sidthimunki | reverse complement strand
AGGACAAACCAAAGAGTTCTGGAATATTTCAGTAAAGTCCTGATTAAGAAACATCAGTTAAACCAGCTTAATGTTTCCTCCCCTGACCTTGAATCTGATTCGAATCAATAATTAATCTCATTGTACTGCCTATCTTCGAATCCACACACTAGCACAGACTGACCTTTGGCTCTTTGCCACTAGTAGTTAAATTCAGCTCAACAGAGCTTCCATGAGGTCAGCCAGAGATTTTTCACTGCAAAGTTAAGAGTGAGCCAGTGCCTCCTCAAAAACAAAAGAAAACAATACTAAAATATTAGTGCTGTAAGCATTTCAATAATATTTAAATTCAGTATTAATTTATAAAGAAATGTAAAATAGCCTTCATCAACAATCTAATTTATTTTAGAGCTTCAATATAAATTTTAAAGACAATTTTTGGGGGGTTGGGGGGGTGAACTACAGTATTTCTCAAAGAAAAGTAAATGATTTGGGAGAATGTTTATTCATATATTTTATTTTCTGCAAGTTTCAAAGTCACATTCATTTTTGAAAGGAATACTACGAACACAAACAGAATAAAAAAAAAATGTCCTTCATTAGGGACAAACAATTATATACAAAAGGGAAAAAGTATATCTAAAAATCAAACAAATGTGTAAAACCCAAAATCATACCAGCAGCCGCAAACGGAAGTGTGAAAAATACAACGAACTGAAAAATACTGGTGTTGTCTCCATCTGAATTTTCACCTTTACATTCAGAGCAGGACAAAGTGTTTGACATATGACAGCAACCTATATCATTACTGACAGGTTGTCTGTTCACATTATGCAGCGAGTTGTTCACTGTAAAGTAGTTCATATGAATTTTGTCTGTGCAGAGACGTTGCATTTCTGAAATTTAGCAAATTAAATCAAAGTTAAAGTGTATAGAATCTATCCTACAAATCTACAAAATAGTTGTTATTTCTGTGCCTCATATACATAAAAAACACAAATCAATACATTTATACATTTTTCCAAACATTTTCTGTTTCTTCTTGTTATATTAGTAAATATGCACATTAGGCAAAAACAAACAAAAAACTTTAAATCAAAATATAAGATTGTAAGCAGGGGACCATCTTAAATTTCAACCCTGTTACTTGCTGTACAGGTATTAACAGTATGTATGTATGTATGTATGTATGTATGTAAATGTATATTTAAAATTACCTTACAACTCCCACCAGAAGTTCTCAACTCCGCTCCTGAAGGTTCACATTCCTGCAGATCTGAGCTCCAACCCTGATCAAAAACACCTGAAGAAGCTCAAGATTAGAGGCAGGTGAGTTTGATCAGGGTTGGAGCTAAACTCAGGCATGTGGATCTTGAGGGCCATCTTAAGTTTAGAACTTCTGTTTAAATAACCTAACTTAACCAGAAATATTGTGATGTGTGGCTCAAACACAAATATGACAGTGTGTTAATTAAGCGTCCTCCACTTTCCACCCTGTAACTAAATCAGGTAACTGCTTACATAAAGCACGCTCACGTCGCTCTAATGGTTTCTTTCTGCTTCTTCTTTCTGTTCTGTTTCTTTCTCATCTGTTGCTGTATCAGGTTCTGTCTGTGGCTTGTCATGAGATAGCGTGACTGGCTCCTCGCGTGCCTCTTCTTGCGCCTCAGACTCCGAGGTACTTCCGACTAACTGCGGCTCACCCCCACTTTTCTCTTCCTCTACCTCTTTTTCTGTCTTCTCTTCTTGTTCACCTCCATCTTTATCTTTATTTGTTGCGGTCTCCACCTGTTTCTCTGGTTCCGCTTCATGCGGGTGCAGCTTTTCAGCATCTGTTGACGTAGCTTCTTGCTCACTCTGTTGGTTGGATGGGGTGTCGACACAGTTGGATGACTTCTGCTGCTCAAACACGTCTCCTTCATGCTCGTTTGGAGTGTTGTGTTCAGTCCCGATCACCTCCTCACCACCTTCTTCTGTGCTGGACTTCCTGTGTTTTCGAGAAGGCGGCCGGCGTTTGATGGAAAGTCGAGCTCTGCCCTGCACAGGTTAAATTCAAAAGTGCTTCAAAAATAGTCACCCAAAATTTAAAAAAGTTGTCATGCGCACTTCTCACACAAAACTATCACACAGCTTCACAGGACTTGGAATATAATGTGAAAGTGGTGAGGACAACTCTTATGGTGCTTTATTGATGAACAATGTTCACGAACATTTCTGGTTTTAATAACCCATAAAATAAGGGTATGTAAACAATAATAACGTTTTCATTTTTGGATGGACTGTTTCTTTAAATAACACAATTGAAGTGTTAAGCAAGTAAATGACTAAACAAATGTTTAGTCAGTGAAGATTATCCATAACACCAGACAGATAAAAGCCTCAAACCTTGTTGATGCTTTTGAGAACACATCCATCAGCAGGATTCTCAAAGGTGGCTGGAGTTTCCTCCTGTTCTGGTGAGAAATTTCCTGGAGGACTGGCGGGACTGGCAGGACAGCCGGGAGAGAAAGGCGGCATGGGTAACTTCACCACCCCCGGGCTCTTTGGGAAGGCAGGTGGTCCAGTGGGAGAAAGTGTAAGGTTGGCCTGGGTGAAATTAAACGGCGATTTCTGTTATGACTGTGTTAAAGCAATACTTCTCTCTGTCCACTAGAGGGAAGTGTTGCTATATGAGCGTTGGGAAAGTTGTCGGTCTGTTTCTACCTGCAGTTTTTCAATGAGGGCAGAATTCCTGTTCTTCCTGGATGGCACTGGTCCAGCTCCTTTCTGAAGAGATGAAGAGTGAAGAATGTAAAACAATCATGTGTTTATATTCGGACTGATTAAATTACATTAAAATCCCCTTACAAAAGCATGGAAATCCTGCGGAATTTCTCCTAATAATAATATTAATAATAATATTAATAGTAATTTCTATAGTGCCTTTAAAACGCTTCACATAAATGAAATAAATGGAATAAATAAACACACTTAGGCAAAAATACATTCATAAAAGTGAGTGCTAAAATAAAACATAAAATAAATCAAAATTAAAATTTAAAAAATGCTATCACAGCCATTTAAGAAGCCAATATTATAAGATAATTACAAAATAATCAAATAAAAGCAGCCCTAAAAATACATTTTATAGCAAGATTTAAAACATATTTGGTTTAAGAGAAAAGTCCTAAGGCTTAACTAAAGTTACTTAAGTTAATATAACCAGTAGACTAGGTTTCTTTAAACTAATTGTAATGCTGTCAGTAGCTTCTCTCACCTCATCCTGGGCTTGACTGGCATCATTACTGGCAGGTAGCTGCAGTGTGCGGGGGGGTCTCCTCCTCACAGGCTTGTTCTGGAACAAAATCACAGCTCAGATCCACGTTTCAACACGTATGACCACAATATCACACTAGCAAAATATCATCAAAATATCATGTAAAAAACTAAACATTTGTGGTGGGAAAAATGAAAAACATGATTTTGTTGGGCTAATCATCGATTTTTATGACCTATTAAAATGAATTTACATTTCATACTGACACTAAGGAAGAAAATGTAATCGTCTTGATAAAATTTGTGAAGCATTTAATGAAACATTAGATGTGTTCATTAAGACACATTAATAGTGTTCATCTGTTTATTGGAACATATAATGACATGCCATTAGACATTTCCATGTTTTAATGAGTAAATAGATGAGAATGAGAAACAGAGCGACAAGCCTTAAAAAGAAGAAAAACAGCAAAAGAGAAAAACAGGAAGGTAATGTTAAAAACAAGTTAAACCGTCTGTCACCACCACAGACACTCATGTGTCAGAGCATTTCTGCATCCTGTAACACCTTTCTTATTAATATCTGTATTCCTTCGGTGTCTATTACCACAGAGATACTGTGACAGTTTCCCAAGCAGCTTCTAAAGACCTCCACTGGCTGCGATACACCGTCGTCCTAGCATTAATGCCTTTAGCAAACAGAACAGGTTACACATTCACGAGGAAAAAATATGGGCAGCGTGAGACAAAAAAACACACTTAGAGAATGAAGAACAAGACTTTGCTTCCTTGTTTGAAATGTAGGGGAAAAAATGCAACACTAAATTGGAAAATCATTAAGCCTTTCTTATACCCACAGGATATCAGGTGATACGCTTGTATTACACAAACATTTTACTCAAGTACATAACCACTTATGATATCCTATACAGGAAACATGTGTGTAGAGTATGCAACTCTGGGTATATATATATATAGTCTAAAGGTATTTATATACGCATCTCTTTTTCATTTTCAGATTATATATTATTGTCAGCACTATTAACATATCGTTATTTGTGTAAATTATTTCAACTGATTTTTACTTTGAGGAAGGCTTTCTCATATTTTCTCCAATTACTTGCTAAACTGCACCTTTCAAAGGAAAGGAGAATGAATGCCAACAGGAAAAGATATAACGTAAAATAAAACAGGAGGAAAGAAGCAATGCAGATTGGAGTGCTTTCAGAAAGCGATGTGAGACGTGTTAGGGCACAGAAAAGGGAAGCTGGAGTGCACAGACAGGCTGACTGAGGCCGATCATATTCAGATAATGTGAAACCTCACCACTTCACCATCTGTCACATGAGCAATCGGACAACTGAATTTTCCTGCTAATTCAGCCACAGATCTCTTTCTAACATCCGTATGATCCTGAAATATAAAGATGTGTGTGAATTAGAATGTTCCCTTTTCTTTATGAATTGATGATCTGTTATAAAGATTTAAGTTATAAACCATTACAATTCAAAACACTAAAATAAATGTAACCCGGCTAACAGGGAAGGTTCTCAGAATGTTGGCATTCCCTTAAAGTTTCCTTAGAGTTACCAAAAAACTCTTATCTTTATATATCATTTATATCAAAAATGTTATTTTTAAGTTGTCAGTCATGTTTTTCGAATAATTCTAAATTGATTTTGTCCTTAAGCCTTTCAATCACTTGTAGAAATTTTCAAGCTTTTATGTTATGCTGATTTTTGCAGGCAAGACTGAGAAAATGTCTTGTTTTTCTTCACAGGAAACCATGAATATAAGCTATTTCATGAATATAAGCTATTTCAAAACAAAGCGTTGAGAAAGTGCTCTTTGAGAACCGTGTGACTTTCTCCTCAGGGGGAATCAGGCTCGGTCAGCTATGACTTCAGCCTCTCCAGGCTGCTGTTATCACCTTCATTTTAGGCTCTTCCATCCACAGACTTCCATCTAGGACCATTAGCACTCTCACTATCAGTGGAGGGAAACCAGTACTGCTTTGGTGAGAGTGATAGCAAAGTGTGATATTTTAAAATGAGGCAATGTCTTTCAGTCACAACTGTTTGTTGTCAAAGTGCTCAGCCTCAGGAACTCATTTGTTGGAACTCACCAATGCTAAACTGAACATGAATGTTGGTTATAAAACATATTTGCAGCTCATCTGGTGGAGCATGATGCTAGCAACACCAAAGCCATGGGTTCGAATTCTACTGTAATTTGAATTCATTTGACACACTGAACTCTGCACTAAAAATGCAATACTGTGAAAACTACCAATATTCAATGTTACATCAGAACTATATCTGTGCAAAATAACATCACTGTGTTAATATCTTAATATCTATACAATCAGTCTTTATCATGTGTTATTTGCCCCTCCAAACAACATTAATCTGTGCAATATCATATCTGTAATGTGAATACAATATCTTACAGTATCAGTCTATTAGTTGATCTGCCATTCCAAGATGTAAAATGTGTAAATGTATGTGTACGTTTCTATGTGTGAATGTGAACTTATGTGAATACTTGATGTGTTTTCTTGAAGTTTTTTTTTTTGAAGTATATTGTATGTATGTGAATGTTAGATGTATAGGGCTCTTAAGAATACTGAGTACCGTTTTAAAAAGTGCACCCGAATTTCACTATATTTACCATCCAATAACAATAAAAAACTCTAATCTCATTTGAAAAAAAGCATTTACCATATACAACATAACAGTGCAACTTTAGCTGATGTATATAGGACAACAAAAGGAAGGGTGCTTGCTCGAGCAGAACTTAGTATGACCAAATAAGGCATCTGGTACCTTCATCTCATGTTTAAAGCATCTCTTCCTTTAGGTTCTTTTTGTCTATGTCTCCTGGTTTTGCCTGTATCTGCTGCCCATGTGTTTCAACTCCACTAGACTGAGTTCTCTTTAAGATAAAAGCATTCCATTATGACATCATTTGCTTTATTTAGGGTCCAAGACGGGAACAAAACTTGTTCTGTGAGTAAATCTCTTTCCGTGTTGTTATTTTTAATCAAGGCATGATTTTAGACTCACTGATGCAGAAGTGCATCGCCCATACCCTAGTATTCTACAGTATTCTCTTACAGAGAAGTATACACTGCTCAACACAAGCACACAGAACCGTTCAGCCCAAACTGAAGAGTTTATATCATGCAATTACATAATTGGATTGCCCAAATAAAAAAGGGGAAAAGCCTGAGAAAACGGCCTCCAGGGTCGCCCTCCAAGAAAAAACAGTAAAAGAAATTTTCAATGTCTTTGACAAATGAACTGAATTATGCTAACCGCCAAAAACAACATTGCAAGATGATGAGGACTCGCCCCATAGACTAAACTGTTCCCAGAGCAGCGCTCTCATGCCTGAAAGCAACACAAGAGCATGGTTGCCATTTTTAACTACAGCAACTGAGAAAACACTGATTTCCCTCCATGGCCATATTAATCTTCAATCAAAGCTTTGAAGATACAAAGAAAAAGTTGAAATATGTACATATATATACACATATAAATATATAGACAAATATTTTTGAATGGTTCAATGGTCTCAGGCAGTTGATAGCACATGTTAAGTGTAGGGTGTTGAGCTCATTACTGGTCTTTTAAAGCTGGGTGCGGGCAGCTTTTCTCTGGAGGCCCAGTGGGTGGTGAGTTTTACTGCATTTGTGTGTTAGAGTGTGTGTGTGTGGGCGACTAAGGGTGTGTGTGTGATGTGTGTTTTTGTTTATCTACCACTGTAAACGTCACACACACCTATTTTGTGAAGACCGGCCAGCTGTTATTAAACAAGCAAAAACATTTCTGTAATGGTTACATTTAGGAGCAGGGTGAGAATTAGGGGACAGAATATATAGTTTGTACAATGCAAAAGTCATTATGTCTATGGAAAGTCCCCACAAAATGAACAAGCCTACTTGGTGTGTGTGTGTGTGTTTCACAGCTGTGCTTTTACACACATGTAACAAACACCTGTAGAGATGACCCCTGGCGATGACATCACTGCTGCAACCATCACTAATTGTCTCTCCAACAACTTTACCACCGTAATAAACAACAGTAACCTACACAAACACATTCCATAACGTATTTTTACTTTACAACTAATGGCAGTGCTGATGACGCACAACAAACAAAAAAACGTAATCGATTCCGCACTGGCCTTTTTTTATCTTCAAAACACTGTCACACTTATGATGACATGCTCGCTTTTAACCGCACAGCAGAGCTGGAGCATGAATTATCTTATTAAACATGACCGTGCAAACATCAAATTAAAATTAAAATTAGTTTTAAAAAGAAAAACACAGACAGGGTATTTCTAATTTTATGTTAGAAATCCACCACATGCCACTGACTGTGACCCAGGCAGTGGAAAACAGAGTCTTACATCCCAGTAAGCCACAAAAAATCTCTTTGTCTATCAAAGAGTTAAGAGTCGAAGGACAGGAGGAAGTGGCCACATGATTCAGTTAACACTGAAACACGTTCTAATTATGGACTAGGATGCATAGAAAGAATGACAGTGCAAGTACATACTGCATTCTAAACGATATTCCATACTGCATTCTAAAAGGTATTCAAATTCCCTGGAATTTTTTCCCTGGCAGTTTTGTATGAACGTTTTACAATGCATCAGATAAAGATTCCATAGAGATTCCATAGTGTTTTAGGGCTAAGCCACCATTTTTATTACAACCTCCCTTCTTGATTGGACACACCAGAGGTTCAGTACAATTGCTTTCTCACAGCGTGATCTTTGGCCAGAATTGGCCCATTACTATGACCTCATGTTCTGGCTGGGCACATTTGGAGTGAATGGTGTGCTGGAAAGTCAAGCCTTCACTAAACACTCTAGCGTGAGTCAGTGAGTTATGATGGACTCCACCTCGTAACTAAGCTCCCACTCTGGTTCCAATTCTTACTCCAACTTCTTTATTAGATTATCTGCACAGAACATGAAATCAACAGATAACAACATTAATTTTATGAAAGCAACATGCACTGTTAATACCTCAGTTAGCACCTCCCTCAGTTGATAAGACAAAAACAATAAACAATGTTAATGCTCTACCAAACCGAAAGCTTTTAACAATACACAAGAATAACAAAGTGTATATTTAAGCTCAGTTTAAGTGTCTAGAGAGGTAGCAAATAAATAGTCTAAGAAGGGGCACCACAGTTTGTCAGGGGTCCTCTGAGTCCTTAATAACAGTTTTCTGGTTATATCACATGGATCAACTTCTTTGTGGACAACCTGTCTCCACGTGTTGCATTTGGTCTTATCTGTTTTTCTTATGAAACTTTTCATGAAAAAGACATGGACTCTGTGTTCTTTGGGCAGCTGGAGTGAGAATTTACATCATTTGCTAATACTCCATATGAAGTCATGCCTCTGAATTTTGAAGGGCGGCTGGGAAGTTCACACCCATATGTTCTACAGTCTCTCAGCTTGAAGTTCAGCAAGTTCTTCATTAGATCTTCTAAAAAGGCTTTTGGACTGGAAACTAGTTGTAGCCTGTTAATGTTGTGCATGTCGTCACGTTGCAATAACATTTCCCTTCTCCAGATCTGTGTCATCTATGAGCACACTTTGTAGTCGCATACAGCTTAGAAAAAGAGGGCCATCGCCCCTAACAGCTGCTGAGGTGGGACTGACACTGACCCTCATGTTCGCATAGCTGAAATTCAAGAGATAATGAACATAAATATCCAGGAGTCCATGCAGGCCAGTTCTGCGGAATCAACCAGCCCTGACACAAAGCATTAAATGATATATGAATTCAATACAGTGTTCACAGCAGATATAACAGAGAAGTTACATTCTTCAATGGCAGGAACTAAATCATGTTTAAATGTGGCTCTGTTCAGTGTCAGAATATGTACATGGAGAATGAAAAAAGCCTGACTAGACTGCTTCAAAATATGGAAAAGCTCACTTTCATAACTGGGTAGAAATAGTTAAATGGCTTAAAGCTCAGTCAGTTAGTCTGATTTGGCATTTTCAATCGACTGTGGCCTTATTTAGATTTGCACTATTTAATGCTGTATTGCTGAACAAATAAAGAAATTGTTTCCACATGGTAATTTCCCTAACAAGACAACATAACCACAAGTGTGCTTAGTTTTGTATGTTGTGTAGTGACTTCAACATTCACTTCCACTCTAGCTTTAGCACACAGAATACTTTATTAATAAAAATAATAATGTACTGGCCCTCAGCCTCCAAAACCAGCAGTTATCACAAACATCTAACATAGTGAATCCCCAAGAGATATCATTTATTATGGCACACTATGTAATGGTGATTGATAGCTATCTGTATCTATTCTGACATACATTTAATCGCTAAATGAATTCAGTTATTAGTTATCACCTCTGCATACACACACACACACACCCTCATCCTAACCCGCCATTTTAATTTGTCATACGGATGAGGTTACACCACTTCCTGTGTCAGTTAGCTTGTTGCAATACCAGCCATACTTTATACTAACTTAAGACACGTAGGGAAGGCAGCGTCGAAGCAAACAGGATTCATTGGTCTTGTGTGGTTTTAATTTGATCCAAGTATGGTTCTTAAACAATTAAAGACATTTGCACCTCACAGCAATAAAATCTGTGCTGTTGATCAAAACTCCACAAACATATTGTTACATAAAAGATGATAAATGGAGGTTTTCTCGTGACATGAGTGACAGGTGCAGTGATTAATCTATAGGACTTTTTGAGCCATAGCAA
>JAZGTK010023280.1:0-10004 GCA_036877625.1 Ambastaia sidthimunki | reverse complement strand
AGACCCGTACAGACGCCGCACAGACCCGTACAGACCCGTACAGATGCTGCACAGACCCGTACAGACGCCGCACAGACCCGTACAGACGCCGCACAGACCCGTACAGACGCCGCACAGACCCGTACAGACGCTGCACAGACCCGTACAGACGCTGCACAGACGCTGCACAGACCCGTACAGACGCCGCACAGACCCGTACAGATGCTGCACAGACCCGTACAGACGCCGCACAGACCCGTACAGACGCCGCACAGACCCGTACAGACACTGGCAGCTTCCAGTACTCACACAACTTTCCTCAAACAAAACACACACGCAGCTGCTTTCAACACAATAAAACCACACAAACACTTGATCAACTCTGTGATGTGTTTGTGTAACAACATTCACCACCGTAAAAAACATCTCATCTCAAATAATACGTGCAAAACAAACTCCAAACTAACATTATAAATGTATAAAATATCTCTGAGAACAGCTCATCTAACTGAATTTAATAAGAGTATATTAATACACTGCCTCATATCTTCAGTTTTTAATGTTTCAGTGATACACAAACTATCCGTCAAAAGTTTAGAATCACTTGAAATGTTTCTTATAATCTTAAAAGTTTTTTAATCTGAAGGCATTTTTTACATGTTTGAAATGAGACATTATTATAATTATGCCAATTTAATTTCTGTCATTAGAAAACTACAATTTTATTAAAAACAAATGTTTTAGAAATGAACTTTAACTGAATAACAACAAAAGCATAAGAGTCCAGCATAGATGAATTCCTTTCATTACCAAATCATCACAGGACACAAAACTAGATGGTAAAATTGCAAGAGCACATTTCTGCAAATTAAATACACAAAAATATGACATGGTTTGATTTATTTGAAATTTTCTTATAACTCCCACATAATACCTTTGTGTTATGACACTTTTAATGAGTTTACTATTATTTAAAATGTGGACAAAAATATTAATTATGAGTACGTGATCCTAGTTTTGACAGTAACAAAAAATAGCAAAATATTCCTGCCTGTTAACATCTAACAAAACATCTCTCTTGTGGTATAAATAGTACAGCTAACTCTGCTTCCCAGTACCAGCCAGACTCAGTGTAAGAAAACTATCATGTATCTGGAGTGTTTCGCTTTAATACCACATGAAGACACAAGCTCAGACTTCTGGTGTCTCAGGAGGTTTTTAGTAGCAAGCAGCATTTTTGCAGTTTGACTAAAGCGAGAGAAAGACAAACACTTCACCGAGCGTGTGGAGCATGAGAGATCTCAGGGTGATATGAAGCGGGTCAGAGGACGAGCTCAGTCCAGCTCTCAGACGCCCCTGTGGAGCTCAGAGGCGCGTGTTCAAACTGGGAACAGTGTGATGGGATAATACAGGTGTCAAAGACCAAACAGACAGATGGTCACAAAAGCAAATGCTAACACGGGCTCTCCCCCGCGTCTCCTGCCGCTGAATAATCGGATTCAGTCACGAGAGCGGCCGAGTGCCGAATCCAAGATGAGGATGAGAGAAAGAGAACTGAGCCCAAAACTCCACACGAGCCCAGTTACAGAACCTGAGAGAAATACATGAGTGACGAGTTACCACAGAGTTCATGAAAAATCTCATTACACTCACATGAATGTAAGGGAAAATCATTTTCATCGTTCTACATTGTAATATTATCTGTAAGTAAACAATTACTTTTTTTTATTAATTGGCACACAAGTAAAATTATTAAAAATTATAGTAAATAAATTATAAAAAATTAAAAATACAGCATACATACGCTGACTGAAAGAGCTTTCTGACTGTATGAAGTATAAGAGCAAAACGAGCCAAAACAGACAAACTTTGCAGAAATCTCATTTAAAAGAGAGAAATCAGACCTGCTTTCACCAATAAAGCAAAACTCACTGTTTTTCCACGTTCAATCCAGCCGTTTGATGGCAGTTAATATATGTAACGTTTGCCTTTAAAACAAACCTTATGAACATTATTTCTTCATTTAATTGTCATTGTGTGCAGCGAGTCAATCATGGACAGTCTGCGGTCTTTAAATCACACGCTGGTGTTTAACTGCCCCCTGAGAGGCACATGAGGGTCTGTGTGCTTTATGAGCTGTGGCTGCCTTTGAAGGGGTCTAACAGGTGTCAGAGTTTCTCTCCTGCATCAGTCTGCCGTCCCGGACAAACATGCAGCGTGACTGCTGCGACGCCTGCGGCATGCGACAGCTCATTACCAGAGATCAGACAGACAGCTAGTTAATGACCAACACTGAAAGAACTCATTCACACCCTCACGCTGAATGACTGAGATCTGACCTGAGATCGGTGCTTCTGAATAAACTCTCAGATTTGAAAGAAGAGGATCTGTGATGTCAGGATTATGCCAGAAAACCACCAATGAAAATCAATTCACACTTTGCTAACAAAATTATTAAGACGTTAATAATTAGAACGGATTCATCACAGCTGTTTAAACTTCATTAAAAGAGTCAATTCACTTCTGTAACTCAGTGAATCACTTCAAAACCTTCTCAGAACAAACTACAAAAAACTATCTCAGAACAAACACATGCATGATCAGACATTTACAGTCTTATGTACAATCACACCACCTTAAATGTTCATTAAATATTGTAACGTAACACGGAAAAAATGTGTTTCCTGCAGATAATCCTGATCTTCATTCCTGATCTCTCTCTCTCTCTCTCTCTCTCTCTCTCTCTACACACACAAACATCAGATCAACATCATCTGAACTTCACACCTCAAGAACTCACTGTGTTCAAATGAAACACGGGTTTGTCATTTACAATTTACATTTAGTGACTAATTATAATTATAGAAAACTCAGAGAGAAAGACAGACCTCAGAGATGAATCAAACCTGTCCATGATTTCCTGATTTACAGCTTCTGTATCGCAGGTGCAGTGAGTTTTGAGCAGCTCATCACTGGATTACTCACTGTGACCCCCTCCCTCACCAGCTGAGTAATTACAACACCAACCATCAGCCAGACAAATGCTTCTGACACAACACTGAAAGGTCACAGCAAAATCCCTGAGAGTCCCGAGATCTCGCTTTGTCTCGCTTTCTTTGTAGTATTCACTGCGATCGTTCAAACTCTGGTGTGAGGTTATTTTTCAGTATCTAAGCATCATGTATCTTGCAGAAAAGTGCACAAAAACAAAGTGCAGATCTTCAACAGCTCACTGGAAGTTTATCACAAGCAGTAAAAGTCTTGCAAAAATTATTCTGCTCACAAGTTGCTCTTTCATAGCTCAGGAGACTTTTATGAGATGCTCATTTCCTCTTTAAAATCCTTTAGAGAAATAAAAACAAAGACCACTAATTCATTTGTTATTTAATTATAAGGAACCAAATTACTGTATTTGTAATGTTAATTGGGATAACAGGACAGATCATGTGATCTTGGGAGAATGTGGAAAGAGAGAGAGAGAAAGAGAGACACACATTTTGTGTCTTTTCAATTAATATCACATTCCTACAAGCTTGAGTCTGTCAGGATAATGATTCTAGCACATTCCAGGGAGTATTTTTCAAACAGATGATGACAATTTCCGTTTGTGTATGAAGTAACATCACGCTGAGTTATACACCAGACATTAACACATCCTGACTTCCTGAAAGGATTAATACACACAAAAATCTCTTACCAAAGAAAAGTAACACAAGTCTAAATGGTGAACTGGTGAGATCATGACAAGCTGAACCATTATAACACAAAACACACTGAATGACTCACCAGCAGACAAACAGACAGAAATGTGGGATGTTCAGTAATCGACTGTTGCACGTGTGTGAGAGAGTGTGTGTAGGAGAGAGACTGTGTGTGTGTGTGTGTGTGTGTGTGTATGTGTGTGTGTCTTTAGGTGATAACCCCCCCACTGTTAAGTGTAATATCCTGTGAGTGATCAGCAGGTCTGTGGTCAATGCTGAACAGATGTTGAGAGTTTAGCCCCCACTGAAGTTCAGATGTTGAGGGTCTTACAGGAGAGTTCCTCCTGGTACCTGCAATCAGTGGACAAAATGATTATATTTCACATGTGTCAGACCTGATCTGTTCTTCTGGAAAGATTTTGCTAGAGAAAAACACTGCATGACCTTCTCGCCTCCTGTTTCCTCAACTGCTGCACTTTAGCATCAACATCACGGACAACACAAAGCTTTGATCCAGTGGCCAAATGGTGTTTTTAGGAGACACTTTTGGTTTAACACCAGGACTGTAATGTAAACTTCCTCTCAACACTGATATGAACTCACACAGCTGTTCTACTGTCTGTCCAGAGCTTAACCACTCACAGGGTTTGTGTCTGTATGTAAAGAGATCTACCAATCACAGATGAGATCATTATAATATTTTCTTTATTTCTCTGGAAAGCAATGAGACTAAATGGAGAGCAAATGGAAACTTTTGCTTATAGTTTCCTGGTTCTAGCTCTGAGCTCCTGTCCTGTTCTTCAGTCTGTCAATAAAGAACCTGCAGTTTAACTTAATTTCAGCATGGCTTGATATCTTATGAGAACACACAGTTTAAGAGTCACTTTACAGCCCTCATACAAAGACAAAGAGCTGCTAGAGACCAGCACTGCTTCTGTAGACGTCTGTCTTCTACAATAACTGTAGCTCACTAATATAAACATCTGCTCTGCGAGTCCTGAGCTGTTCAACACGTCTGAACCGGAGCGCAGGCCGCGAGCCAACCGAGAGCAGCGGGAAGTTTCTGCTATCAGCCATTTGTCTGAAACGTACAATTCTATCAGCGCTGAAAGAGACGCTGGTCTGTTTGTATTGCTGCACATAAACCCACAGCTCTCTGCTGTCAAATATTCTTTGGGTATCAGAGAAGTTTCATCCGGTTACTGCAACCCTGCAGGAATTCATTAAGTCGTGAATCAAAGCCAGCCAGGAGGCACCACGGATACCCATCACGATTCACAGCGAGGCAAAGATCTCGTGCCTCTAGTGGCCTGTGGATCTTTGATTCAAAGCTTCTCTTGGTGTGTGATGTCCTTTCTGGAGACGCAGGCTTTCTGATTTCATTCTGGGTAATTAGATGGTGCTTGATGTCTGATTGTCTCTGGTTGATGAAGGGTTCACATCTGAGAGATCTTTTTCAGAGTTCATTTAACTCCACACTCTTAAAAAATGTGCTACACAATGCCATAGAAGAACCATTTTTGGCTGCATGGTTCCATAAAGAACCTTAAACAGCCGTAGAATCTGTCTGTCTGTCTCACAAAAGGTTCTTTGTAGTGGAAAAGGGTTCTTTAGACTATATAAGGTAAGAAAGAAATGGTTCTTTTAAGAACCTTTGACAGTTTTTTGGGGAACCAAAAATGGTATTTCTATGGCATCCTTGTTGCTTAGATCTTCAGATCTGTATGAACCATGAGGAACAATGTCAGATGTTTTGTTTACCAAATTATACTTTAAAATACTGATTGTGTTGGACTGGATTTTACGTGCAGACAGGCTCAGAAAAAACACTGCAACACTGGAGCAGATTCTGAGCACCAAAATGATCAATTGTAAAATAGTAAAAATTATTATTATTATCAATAATTAATTATAAAACTATTCATATTATTTCAAACTGCATAGACACAACAGAACACGTAACTTGCAATTTTTCTAAATGCTTGAAAGGTTGATTCACCAGCCCAACACACAGAACAAACCACTTAACTAAACACTGAATTAATATTATTCATATTAACAAGTGACATGATTATACTGTTAGTTTCTTTTAATTATTTGCATTTTAGTGTCCTGCTGTCTGCTGAGAAGCACATTTCCATCCAAAAAACACAAATTTACAACCCCACTAAAACAGAGCATCACAATCACAACAACACAACCCACACCAGTCACACACAACCCACACAGTTACAGTTTCTGACTGCGCAGACAGACTGCAAACACAACCAGAGGATCAGAGAGACATGACACACTCAGAGCAAGAAACAAACTTTTCACAAAAAACTCAAACTTTAATCTCATTTGCACAAAGCTGTTAATTTTAAACGATACATTTAATTTTTAAAACAGTTCCTGACATCTTTAACAACAACTAAGGACGTGTTTCCAATCAAAATCTACAATATAGAGTAGTTTATTTATAAAAAATGCATCTGTGACTTGGAAGTAAGTGAAATGAGAAAGATGTATTACTGTGAGTTTCTCAGTAAAAGAAAGAAACACACACAGCATTAAATATGTGATGTGGCATTTGATGTGTAAGATACAGTGCGTGTCATACGGGCATGATGTACGTTACACCTCGACAAAAACCACAAAACTGTTGCTTCATTACAACTAAATAATAAAAACTTCACAAACACATGCACTAATGGAAACGCTGAGGAAACATCATGAGCAAATAATACTTTGTTGACTGTCAGGCGGGTAACACAACAAGAACATAATGAAAATCCTGCCGTATCTCAACACCGTTCAGAGTAAAACAACAAACATTTTCAGGGTCAGAGACTCTGTCCTCACCTCACAATACTCTGATTCTAAGAAGCTTGACTTCCCTCTGATTCCTCGACCTCTTGACTGTGGACTGACCTTATTTACTCCCGTGAGAAAGTCTATTGTGTTCGGAAGTCTTAGCAAGACAAACGAGAAGAGAAAGAGTTTGAGAGTCTTATAGACTCTGAGACAAAACTGCTATAGACTGACCGGCTTCCCTTGATAACCGAGACGCTTTTAAAACTTTACAATCAAGCGTCAGTTGTTTTAAACTCTGTGTCATTTATGTCTCATTAATGAGCTTCAGACACCTTCAATGTCAGAAACTGCCATAAAATCAAATAAACTGATTCGAAGAAATATTTTAGTGAAGCTGAAATGCAGGAAAATTCCACAGACTAAAGAGTTTCTCATATAAATGCCTTTTTTTCTTTACACATTTTTACATTAATTACCCCAAATGATGTTACATTTGTAAAATGACCTGAAATTCCTCTACAAATGTCCTCAAACTATGTGCATAATTCCTGACATCTGGCCACTAATGGCACATATTTTACAGGTCTGAAATAAAAACAGCTTTAAGCCATTAGACTCAGACCGGCTTTGGGTTTGTTCACCTGGAAGCGATGACTCTTTATCAAGCGAACTGAATCTAGCTGTTATTGGTGGAGATGTTTGTGTGCTGAATGGGGGTCTTTCTCTGGGGCTTGTCTTAACTTCTGAATCGTCTCAGCGGGGAGTTTTACTCAGTTTTCATTCAGGACTCTCTGTCTTCTCGTTCCTCCAGCTTCTTCTCTGCTCTCGCATCGCTCGCTTCATTAAATGCTCTAATGTGATGGATAAGAAAGGGGCTGATGCACACTAAGAGGGGGACGTGTGAGAAAGGCTTCAGGGCAGATGAAAGGGCCCCTGCGGCCCCGGTGACCGTCAGCTCGGCCGGACCTGAATAATCTTGAATGGCCTGTCGTTCTTTCACATCTTTTCAGCCTCTTCACTCTGACTGCTTCAACTCTTCATCCAGCACAATGACAAAAGCACTAAAACTGTTTTCTCATGCTAATACGGGTGAATTCACTCCCACCAAACGCTTTTTGCTTTTTCCTCCAGGACTTAAATGGGCCAATTAGAGTTTTTTCATGTTATGGCTCTGAGATTTTCTTGTTTTGCTAGTGAAATAGTTTTTTCCTCTGAATTCTCATGCAGTGAAACACATCACAACACACACATGCTGTTGTTCACACACATCACTGAAATCTGTTTGTTTCTCGGGACAGTGAACAGAGGAGAAAAACCCCCTCAAGTGTTTAAGTGTGAAGAACAAACATCATCAGATCTTTAACTCTTAGCAGATTGTGTGACTGTCTGCGCTCATTAGCGTCTGTTTGCATATTGACATTCACAGTGTAACTATTCAACTATTTATTTAAGGTAAAGTCAATACAAGGTGCCTCTATTTCTAAACAGAAAAAGGGCACAATCAGAAATCTGATTCAATCTCACATAAACCAGTTTAATTTCTGCAGTGTTTTGCCAAAGTCAGACATGCTTTAATAGAAAGTTGGAATTATGATTTTAATGTACACCACGATTTAATGTGCCCAAAAAAATCTATCAGTTAAAGAAAAAATACAGAACTATAATTAACTGTAATAAAGGTAGAAAGTGCACATGTACTCAAATCCGTGAGCCTGGAAAAGAATCAGCATACAGTCATAAACTAAGCAAGAGGATTTAATACAGAAGACTGAACTGAAGTAAGTTTGAACGGGTTTGGTTGATGTTTTAATGGCATTATTGGCGCCTTCATCACTTCATCCCCCACATGGATCAAATTGCAGCTGAATGTTTGAGATTCCAGCGCCAGGAGACAAAAGTCCAAAAGTATCTTATTATTTCTGCACATGCATCTACATCACACTTCAAATCACAGCAGACCTTTCCTCTGAATTAATCCCATTTCATGCATCAGAAATCATGTGATCGGCTTTTAAGAACTCAAAAAGACTCAGATATGAAGTGTGTTTCTTAAAGCAATAAACATCAGACACATACACACGTGCATGAATAAACACAAACACTTACAGCTGAAGATCTTCACTGTCCGAAACAAACGCGCATCCCACCAACATCCACTGAAGTTTCGCTGAATGAACTTTACAAACACGTTCAGACTCTTTCGGCTTCTCTAACTTTTACGATCCATCAATGAAAACAACATACAAACTTCTTCACGCGACTTTCTGTGAAAGCATCGCGTCGCGTCGCGTCACACGCGCGGCTGCGGAGAATCGGACAGAAATAAGTTTGTAAATGAAGAGCAGAAGAGTTTGTGTTTGCATTGAGATCTGCGATCTGTTTTCAATCTCTCTCTCTCTCTCTCTCTCTCTCTCTCTCTCTCTCTGCAGATGGGCCGGGCTTCAGCTTCAGCTCAACTCAACAAAGTTACATGAAGTTTTTCTACAAGGTCATCTTGAAAAATAATCTTTTAAAACAGAATGAAAAAGTTTGCATTAACTTTGAAAGAAAATTGAGTTGAATATATGAAAGAATCACTTTATTTTTCACCTGATACGCATTTTAATTTATTTTTCTCTCGTGCTGGTACCGAACTCATCAAACCTCACAAACACATTATATTGATGCTTCTCGTCCCAGATCTTCCCGCATTGATGCAGATCTCACATCATTTATCACCTTCAGATCTCCACACATCTCAACTGGGTCAGAAAACACTCAAACACAGCAGAAACAACCGCCAAACACTCAACATGAACTCAACAGCTGCTCTATTAAACCACATCAAGTTTAAATATATAGAAATAATATATAGAAATATATTGCGTTACAAGTTCAGTCGAATTTTACTCATGTCACGTGGGTTCATATTTACGCTGTACTATAATACATTTACTATAATAAATTCTTATTTTATTTACGTGGTTATTAGACGCTTTTATATATATCTAAATGAGCTCTAATGTATTTTTGTTATATATTTTATCTGAATGTGTTCTCGTGAGGATCTATCAACTGAACTACAGGAACAAACTCTGAACGTACGCAAGCTGTTCTTCTGCAAACAGAATAATAGTGATTTATTAGAGAGTATTTATTATTATAAACTGTAAGTAACAATTGAATAATGTTTCTGCATGCTTAAGAAAAAAGAAAGAAAGAAAACAAACCCCACAAACTGGAAATCGTGTCTGATATCGACCTGAAGAAACACTTAAATTGTTCTTAAAACAGCAACAGCATTAAATGTTAAAGTGTTGGATTAAAATGTGAGCATACATTTCTAATTGTCTTTCAATATCATTTAAATCACAGATACAATGTTTACTTGTTGATTGTATTTAATTGTTATTGTATTTATTTTATTCATTAGTATTTGAAAGTGTTTTATAGATTTTTATAGATATACATTTATAGATTTTTTTAATTCACACAAATATGGAGAAATCTGCCGTGTTTTAATGGTAAGACTTTAAAATGTTCTCTGGC
>JAZGTK010023279.1:0-10004 GCA_036877625.1 Ambastaia sidthimunki | reverse complement strand
TGATAATGTTGAACATGAATGATGAATTTGTTTATTTCTAAAGGAGCATCCATCTTAGGTTTTATATCGCGTCTCAGAGCTAAAGGCCCCACACCACACTTCTGTGATGGTAACCCTTAACCTTACCATAGAAAATGGACCCTTTTAAATAAAGGCTTCAAGTTCTGATTGTCAGCCACAGTTTCCTTTTCATTACACACTAATCAGCTCCTTACAAGACCTACAAAGACAAGAACCAAAGTCTTTTTTATGATAACAAAGCTTTCTTATCTCAGTTTCTCAGGACACTAACAAGCTAACAGACGGCAGCTGGTGGCTAAATTATCACTCTTTCTTCTAAAAGTGCTGGAGTAGGTGTTCCTTTAGCTCAGAGAGTACATCCACTGTGAAGCTGAGGTTGAAGATGAAAGAAAATGTACAGCAAACATATTCTTAACCTGGTGCTTGTTAAGAGTGCTTCACTTCTGAGGTATATAATAATGAGGTACTGTATACTACCTCAGAGCTATATATTTGGCCCTCATTCTCCTTCAAGGTGGGTGAGTCTGAAGAATGGTTGTCATTTAATTACACAGGAAATGTGAAAGTGACATGTTTTTGTCAGATATGGTAACCCAAAATGTGACCTCCGCATTTAACCCATCACTGGAGGGAACACACACTGCAAGTTATGAACACACACACACCCTTGTTTTTTAAAGTTGGGATCTTAAAATATTACACAGTTGCAATACAACAGCTCAAGGGATAAAGTAATAAGAAAAAAAACTTCATTTTAGGAGATATACACAGAAACTGTCAGAAACTTTTCAAATGTGTTATGCTGCATTAATGGGGGAAAAACGGCAACATATTTTCACGAGGTGGAAACAAAATTAAACAGCATCTTATCTCATGTTTAATTCAGCAGCTTTGGCCGAATCCTGGGAAGGTTCCATTCGACGATCCCTCAAGCGCGTCCAATTTCAGACGAGCTGACTACTGCAGCACTGAGGGGACCTGGGGAGTTGTTTGGTTGGCCAGCGATTTCGGAAATCTGGTAAGCTCAGGGGTAAGGGGATCAGATCTCTGTGAATTTATAATGGGGGTTTGTGGAGGCCTGAATCAAGTGAGGTTATTAAGTTACTGGAAAACATAGAGCAGGTCATAACTGGTGAATTGCGATGCCCTTGAAATGAGCGATCTGTATAGTTGGAGAAATGTTCTCTTTTATGCTGACCTGACATCTGTTTTATATTCTCTTTTTTAAGGCATTACTGTTGAAAGTACTTATTTGAAGATTGGAGAAGTGTGGTATTCTGACTAAGCAAACTTAAATGAATTCAGTGTTTATACAGCAATAAGAAAGATCACTTATAACAGGTCAGTTTTGTTTCATAGAATAATGGGTGGAAAATAGAGAGGCTGGATGTAGTTTTTGATCAACAGATCACATAAAGAATAAATCATTTTTACCAGCAATCATTTTTCTAAAAAGTTATGCTATAAAAACAAGGCAAATGACAGTAAAAATAGCAATGCTATTACCTCTATTTCCTCCTTTACTTTCATTACATGGAAAAGGACGGCTTGAATGGTCTTCAAAGTTTCAGTTTTTGTGTTTCATGAAAAAATGTCATAACAAAATAACAGAATGTTGATGTTAGCGTGAATTATTTCTTCATTTTGGATGCTTTTTGCAATTGATGTAATATATGACTGTGTTTTCTAAATACTAAAAGGTTGAGTCTGTGTAAGATTCTTTTGTTGGGGGATATTGAGAGGATATTAATCTTCAATTGAAAGGCTGTAACAGTGAAATAAAGCTGAGTGAGTGTATCCTTTATAAAAGACCTTGCCTAATACCTCTCAGGTGTTCAAAACAGACCTGCAAAGCACCGCTTAGTGTACATTATTGTTGATTGGAACAGAGAAGGTCAACTTCCTTGACAGTAATTTAATGAACAATTATTTTCTGTACCTCATAAATTAATTACCCCAAACCCAGTGTGACAAAAACACAAGCGGCCACCGAGGTGCCCCGAGTCCTTCGTTCTCATTCCCAGCATGTGTGAGGCCAATAAAGCAGGATGCTCTGATGATCATTGACAAATCTAACAGACATTCATCCCGACAGTGACTTCCATAACAATCTGCAGGTACTTTGCTTGAAAGGGTCTGAGCGTGTGCAGTCTCAGAGGGCCCTGCAAGGGGATAATTGGATTGCGACGTCTGTGGCCTAATTAAATTAAAGCATAAAACAAGCTGCTGCCCTTCTCATGTGTGGGAATGAATGCCTAATATGTAGCAGTTAGCTGGCGATAATACCGCCATCATTGGACTTCTGTGTTCGCTCTGAAACTCTCTGATGGAGGCTGAGGAGGGACGACGAAGGTCAAAAAAGGAAGACAGACTTTGTTCTCTCAGAAGAGAGAAAGGAGCTTTTTTCCCCTCATTCTCATTCATTTCCTCTTCTTATCTGATGTTGCAACTGCTTAAGTGCTGCCAAGTGAAGTGTGATATTAGTATCATCTGCCTCTTCAATTGGAAACGCAATTTTACTTGGAGATTTCAGTCTGTCAGCTGCTTTTAACGCGGCCCTTCTGGATGGGGCCGTAAAGGGGGAGGCCGGCTCTTGATGTGGACCATGTGTCCATGATTGTGCACCTGACTCCCTCAGTGTGCTTGTATAGCGTGAGCGAGTGGCAGCAGATAAATCTCCAGCTGCTTTCTGTCTGTTTTGTAACTGGGATTTGCTTCTTTTCAGGTGTACCAGGGTCAAGTTAAATCCAAAGAATTAATGTATGCTAAACATATTCACACTGCAATATACTGAAACAAGACAGTACAGCATTTGCTTATCTCTGAGGAGCAGGCTCATATTCTGGGCTGGTTCCTGTGTCTTGTTTTTGGTAAAGAAAACGACGAGCACGGGGAACATGCAATACTTACGACTCGAAATGCGACAAGCGCAGTCAAAATTATATTAGAAATGTCTAGAGTTACTTGACTGTTACCCTGCTGAGCATTGCGAGCAGGTCCACCTGCAAGGCTGAAACGGAAGAGGCCGTCGCTGAGGCCCCTCCCCCTGACCACCAGACAGAAATCTGTTTTGCTTTGAGTGCTTGGGGATCTCTTGCTCCCGTGGCTAGTCTAGTTAGTAATTTAGTTAGTAATCAGTAAACAGTTACCTCAAATAACTCCTCACATGCATTATTATCGCGAGAGGAGCACTTTTAAACTCCATCTCAGCTGAGGCAAGAAATTTTGCTTTTGATAAGGAACACAATGTGACTCCAACTGTCAATTACTGAACTGCTCAAACTCAGGAAAAAATTTGCAGTTAAAGGCAATTATTGAAAGAAATGCTTCATTTATGTGTCCAATTCATTTTAGATGTTTCTCACTAAAGCTCATAATAGAATTTTTTAAATGAAGCAATTGTTGATTTGCAATATTAGAATAATAAAACAACACAGATAATGGTTTTAAAAGTTGGAGTAGAGAAATATGGAGAAGCTGTAATGAGAAATTGTTGAGATCTCAACTCCAGCTCGAGACACCTGGGAGGAGAAACATCTGAGAGACAATACACTTACTGACTTTCAAATCACAGCCCTTGTACTTCTCAATACTTTAACGTCCTAAAAAATACCCATCATACCTAAACAAATGCTTCCATTTTTTCTCAGTCTCATCTCATTGCAAAACAAATCACCTGATTTTTATTCCTGTGGAAAGCCCCACCCACAAAGTCACAAAGAAACCAACGGATCGGGATTCCTGCATGCGTGACAGAACAGGAGGAGAAATGCGATTAAACAGAGCTGAGTCATAATGGTGGCTGTTCAGCTGCAGGATGGAAAGAAAGTATTAGTGAAGGAGGGCGGGCGAGCTGAGGGATGAGTGAAACTCTAATTGCTGCAGCCCCAGTGGATTGAGTTTCGGACTGGAGTGATGCTTGCTATCAATTCTACCATAGAAATCAATGATGGACTAAAGCACAGAGAGGCAGGGCCTGCCATAATAGACTTTTTCCCAGTCCAGGAGTCACACAGCTGAGAACAGTCATGTTATACCACTCACTCAAGAGACCACAGTAGAAGAAAAAAGACCCTAACAAAGATCTGCTTAGGCGCCACACTGCATTCATGATGCTGTCTGCGGTGGTTTGTTGCACCCAAACTTTTATTTAAACGCGTATAAATGCATAAACGAAAGGTTCAGTACCTCCTCTGCAAAATGTTGGCCCCTTGATTACCATTTAATTACAACAAACCTAAGTAGAAAATGACAGACATACGGACCAGTCAATACAAGCCCATTAACTCAGCATGTAGGGGATTAGCATGCCGCACTTGTTCTGCCACCTACATCAGTCAATTGAGTCCTCTCAAATTTGTTAGACACCGTTGGGAGGAAAAAGCCAGTGAAAATAACCAGTGGCAACACCCACAACTAGCATTTATTTACACTTATTATGCTTCTCGGTGTGGGTGTGTGCTGCTGGAGAAGTTTTATGCTTACCAAGCGGTTAACAGGTTAATTCAAACCAGTGTCAATAAAAAGAAAACTGAAACATATTCAATACAGAACAAAACACTTTCGTGTAATAAACGTAATGGGGAGGACTTCAAGGCAAAAACTAATTTTTTTCACCAGCATGTGCATTTACTGAGATTCAAACCAGTCAGAACCCATGACCTTGTCAATGGTACAATATGCTACATTTATGCATGCCCTGATTTAAAGCAATTTAAACATTCAAAGCTCTCTCTCTCTCTCTCTGTCACTCTCTCTCTTTATATTATTTGACTGCAAATTAAATAGATTTACTGGACAAACTTCAGGAAAGTAGACTACAGTAAGCACCCCAACCTTCCCCTTAACCTTCAGTCACCCCTTAAAATACAGTATTTGTGCAGATTACTGTCACTAACAAACCAATCAGAAACATTCTGAATCAAATTCTATTTAGGCTTTTTTGACCTGATTGATTTAACCTGATTGATTATGACCAGAATGTAGCTTCTGTATAATCCATTTCTTTAATTACTTAAAACCCATTTCTCATCGATTTAAGTTAAAAAAAAAAACACACGGCAGATCTGACACATTGTTTTTTACTGAACAAGGAAAAAAGAAATGTGACAAATAACAAATGGTGTTTTAATAAGATACAAGTGACTTGCAAGCTTCCCTGTGCCTTGGGCCTTTTCGCATGGCATTACTTTAACTCTACGACTGTGTCATATAAGGACCTGTGCTCAAAATCTTAACAAACTATTTCATATCCTGTAAAACTTCCACCCAACATAATAACGCTGTTATGCAGAGCAGAAAGTGTAAATTTATGTGAAAAATTCTATTTTATAAGTATTTTTCTGCTCTTTCAAAACAACTAACATTTAATCTATCAATGATTTTTGACACAGGATGGCCTAAATTTTGCATTTTTCATCATGCAAAGGACACAAAGCTTATCTAATTAATCGCTCACATGACTGACAGCCGCCACGCCGATAATTGCCACCTTTGGCTCCGTGCAAATTAAATAGACAGCCCTCCCCTGACATTCAGTTGCTTTCTGAATTTACGCTTGCCCTTATGGTTGTCATTCCGAGGTCATGGGCCCTGGGTCATGATATACGACTCAATCTTGGTACGGCCCCACTTTGTGACAGTAAACTATCTGGCAAACAGGAAATTCATTTGTTTTGCTAATTCAGTTTTAGGCTTTCTTCCCAGCCAAGCTGTTCTTTGAAGTCCATCAATGATTGGTTGTAAGTAACATATGGGCCAGTATCCCCTTCATAAAGAAGTTACATCAGTCACTGACGGATGGCTCATCTTAAAACCACAACTGTGTTCCAGGGCAAATTGTGTTTGCTTTCTACAACCAGTGACTTTTAAAACTAAAAGATCATTAAAATTATTTTCCTTCCTCCTGGGAAACAAACAAAATGAATGTCAGGTATGTTCCCATTGTCTGTGACATAATTACAATGAAGGAAGACTTTGAAACTTGCAATGTAAATAAATTATTCAGAAGACGGTGAACAGACTTCTTTTATCAACGGTTCGCAGACTTCAAAGAGGCCTCAACATATAAATATTATTGGGAGCGAGTTTGCCGGCTCAATATTCCGCCTTTATGGCACACTGCACCTGCAACACCATTTAACTTCATCTTGCCTACATAAATCAAAAGTGGTCTCATACAGAAAATGATTTTTCATCTTCCGCACAGGCTGCTTGAAAAACAACAGAGAGAAAATGTCAGAGCTTATCTTAACCAACCCACTGTGGCTTTTACATGACACATACTCTAATAGTGCACATGCACCAGATGAACATGTGGCCTCAACTCTGTGACCTTAAAAAAATATATCCCAACACTGCACAAAGAGAACAATAACAACAAATACAAGAAAAAACACTGCCAAAAAGGACAGTGAGGTGCAAAAGTCTGAGGCCATACTGGAAATCTTGGAGTTAAAAATATATCTGAACCTCAGAATGTGAAGTTTTTGGATTATGAAAATGTAAAAACAAAGAAACTTTATGAAATAAAATAAGGACAATTTTACACTAAAAGTAAAGGTTCTTAACAGATTATCTGTCAGACTATATGATAAAACTGTCAGGTTTTATATGATTAAACCTCCCTTTAAAGATCTTTAACTGAAAGGTTCACTGGAGAACTGGGGAACCAAAAATGGTTCTTCTATGACATTTTAAATCATGTTTGGAGAATGTGGAGTAAATTCCAGGCCGAGTGCATGCTGTCATACAGCAGAGAGAAAACAGAAATTATGAAAGTCAACATCTTTCCTATAGTCATGCTGATAATATTCCCTGTAATGAAGAAAGTTCAACTAGAAAACTAAAAAACAGAAGCATTTTAAGTTTTGATCTGGGACATTTTGAATTGAATTATCTTTAATGTGTTAGAACGGTGAATATAATAATTTAATAACAAAAATCTCATCAGCCTGACAAATAACTACATCTACATACAATGCCTAGAGGATACATTTTGCTGTCAGAATCATACTTTAAAAACTGTCTTTGGTAGCACTGATGCAGCATATATTTGAGGCTGGTGGGATTGATTTGAAATATGATACCTGCATCACTGTCATAATGCACTATGGTTGTCCCCTTAGTCTTAGTGTCAAAGCATGATAAATGTCCAATATTAACAACTGAGGGGAAAGCAAGGTCTTAGTGTACCACCAACAGCTCCCCAGCAGAACAGTGAGGCTGAATGCAAAAAAGTCCTTGTGTTATATGGGCACAAAAAACTTTAGTGAGAAGCAGTGGCCTAAAATAGACTGCTGAAATGAGGAGGTAAAGCACCAAAGATTTGGAATATTTTTAGTCCAGTGATTATTCTATTTTAATTATATTTATGTTTCTGTGGTTTCAGTGTTAAAGTTATATGGAACACTGTTTATTGTGCCCTATCAAGACGTAAAATATTTTTGTACATTATTATTATTATCAATATAATATTAATAATAAATATCAGCTTATTAAGATGATTAGTCATCAGATACTGCAGAAAACAGTGGTCAAATTTAGTCACTGCCTTAAATTGATGTGCTGTAGATGTGCTGTAGACTCATTTACAGTGTAAAAACAAGTTCACACACAGATCATCAATTAAAGTCATTTGAAGTTTATTTAGTGTCAGAAGTGACGGAAAGTGCTGATGTTCAAATGTGAAAGTTGTAATTACTGCATCCATTTCCACCAGTGTGACTCATTCAGCTTGATCTATAGACCTTTTGTGAATGATGGCAGGAATTATGGCACCGACAGGGTAATCTGGCTTTACGCTTGTTTTTCGTGGTGTCCCTCATGCTTATGCCACATTTTAGGAGCTTTGTGGGAACCCAACAAGCTCAAGGGAGCCAAAAAACCCTCCAACATCATTTTGAAAGTTTATGCCGGATGTTGCTTTTGGACAATGAGTGATTTACATATTATTCAATTCTGTGTTTTGTAATATTTTTGTACTGTTGATATTCTCATTCAAATGTCAGCAGAGAAGACTGTATGATGTGCACTATATGATGAATGACTGTCATAATCATTTCTTTATGAGAGAGTTTTTAACAGCCTACAGTTAAAGCACACAAATCAATACAGGATCTAAAGAGGCAAATATATACATTACCGCTCAAAAGTTTAGCATCACTTACTCATTCAATATAAATATTTTTCCACATTCCTGAATAACAGTAAACTCATTAAAACTATTAAATAACACAACCGTAGTTATGGGAAGACCAGACAAATCAAACCATTTTATCATCTTGTTTATGGAGGCATCACCCTGCGATGATTTTTAAATAGTAATGAAGTTCTCATCTGTGCTGGACTTTTATTGGCTGATTTTTCTTCCAAATCATTTCAAAAACGTTTTTTTTTTAATTTAAATAAATAAAATTTAAACATTTAAGCAAACAGCTTCTGATAAAGTGGAAAATCGTAAGAAACATTTCAGGCAAGTGATCCTAAACGTATGACTGGTAGTGTAAATGATAATATCCTACAAGAAAGAGCATATGATGATTAATATCACGTTCATGACTCTGTTTTTCTACAGCCCTAAGCAGTCACCAGGCATGATTCCATGCAAAAAGAAATACAAATGCATGCTATACATAAGGCCTTTTTCCAAGCCTATTTCAATACAACTACTGTCATCTTCAAAAGCTTTCAAGGAAATAAGAGACGCATAAAAAGCAGGAATGCTGAAGAGAGCCAGCGCTGGCACGCGGCTGATTTGTTAACACATTGGCTTGGTAACTAAAGACAGTATAACAGCAGGAAAGAATGAGGCCAGATTTTTACCCAACCAGGCCAGATATCCTGTTTCATTGCTTTAATGTGCCTCTCAGAAGATGAGACTCCTGAAAATGGACCTGTTGATCTAAATGTCATTTTCTTCCAACTTTGCTTCAAAAAAATGAACCAGATTTGGCCTGAATTCCAAGCTAAGGCTTGTAAGACAGAACAGATGCACTGTGCATACTAAACAGGATAATCACCAAAACTCTTTATCCAGGTAAGATTATCACATGGCAGATTATGAAGTAACTTGCTCTGTTATACGCTGATAGTGAAAATCACAAAGATACTCTGACCTGTATTAGGTTCTGTTCCTATGGATACGATGATGGATGCTGCTTGGGTCAAATGTTATGTTGCAATTCTGAGATGACAGTTGTTATTGGAGTCTTTTAATAGTGTGACTGGATTTACACTTGAGGTCAGATCTGTAAATCCATGGCAGTTAATTATTTGTTTATTGTTAATCTGGTAACATGGACATTTTATACTCAACAAACTAATGATTATGTTTTTTTATTATTATTCCTTCATTATGGTTCGCTGGAATACTTAATTTTGTGCATTCTGTACACAACAATTTAGTGAACTTACACCCGTATTTAAATCTCTAAACCTTTACGTCAAGGATAAAAGGATAAAACAAACATTCTTCGTGCCAAACGTTCAGTACCTATAAAAATGTCAGAGGTCCTACAGAAGTCAAAAAGGTTTTTAAAATGACTTCTGTGCTGCACATAAACTCAGAAATGACTGATTACCTCAACAATTAAATGACCACACAAACCTGGTGAGATAAATTCAGGTGGGAATTTTCTCCTGGGTGGTTAAAAACACAGAAATTCCAATTAAGATCAATGAAATAGACCTGCACCTATAAATCTTGTAATTACATGAAGTCTCAATGTAAAACAAGTACTGTTCCAATAGTGCTAGTGTCTGAACAATCCCAGTGCTTTAACTTCTATAATTCAGTTTTAAAAACATGGCTTTGAAAAATGTGTTTTTAATAACAACAGCAGCACACACACACACACCTGGATTAGGCTCCACCTGCTCCCTCTGAACAGGCTTATGCTGGAACTCAACCAACAGCATGTGCACTGTTTCAAATAGCAGTACTGTCCTCCAGAGATGTATGGATGGCCCATTTCTACCTCAAA
>JAZGTK010023278.1:0-10004 GCA_036877625.1 Ambastaia sidthimunki | reverse complement strand
TTTGTGATTGTTTCTGTGTTTAACTGCTCACAAATGAACATCACTTAAACTTGCCGATCTTGTTACATGCTCTGAAGTAGCACTGTCTATCAGTAAGAAGTGTATTTTCTAAAGGCCACAGGAAATAACATTTCTTAGAGTTAAGTACAATTATGAATGTTTCGCTGGACGAATGCATTAATTAATTGTTATTAATTCTGCTTAATGAGGTAAACATATATATATACATCTTACAATAATTAGTATAATTAATTACGGTTAATTGTACTTATTATTCTCTTTGAGCTAAGGCTTAAATTCCCTTGTTTCAGCGGAAGGGCGATAGTGTTTTAAATAACGCTTTCCAACCCGGCTGATACGCTACATTACTAATAAGTTAAAATAGTAGATCAGTATGTTGGCTTTCTCAATCCAACATAAAAAAAAAACATTATTAACACCCCACTGCCAACCAAGATTACTTGATGCATTGTGATATTCTGACTTAAATCATTTTAATATATTATACTTATTGACCACTTTTTTGTAAATGTACTTACCCGCAGCTTGAAGATAATACAGGTAATTACCAGCCCATATATGATCATACCTCCAAGCACTACCCACAGAACCAGGTAATTGACATGTTGACAAAGCTGTTTACCTGGGGTATCTGTTGACACACATACACAAAGGAATGACTTTATTGTAGTGATACTTTTACAGATCTTGACTGTTGCTTACATAACACAGGGATACAAAGGACTGTGTGGGAACAGTATATTGTAACACCAATGAAAAATAGTTCATTTGAAGGTATTTTAATATCTTTGTATTATTAAAAAAATAAAAGACTATTAAATTAAATTGTTTTAAACTTGTTATAATAACTATAGTAAGAATACCTTCAACAAACACAATAGTTTGTGGCGTCGGCTCCACTTTCACAAATGGAGGAGGATAGTTTTTCACTGCCTCACAGGTGTACAGGTCTGTAATATTCATTGTCACTCTAAATAGGACAAAGCTGGTAACCATTAAATTAACATCTAGATAGGCAGGAAAATCTCTCTTTAGGCTGTTATGTTTGCTGACCAAGGTGTTATTTGTTGTGTTATTTATATAAATGGATGTGACCTCATCTGAGCCCTTATATAATTTGAAGTCCATCTCCGATGCAGGGGCAAGTGTAGGGCAAGGCACAGTAACGTTGCTGTTCGGTGCCACATATTTAACTGGTGGGAGATTGCCTGAGAGTAGAGAAAACTGTTTTAGCAGTTACATAAAGTTACATAATTAGGTACTTAAAACTATCATATTACAATTGGTAATCATGCTTATAAGGACTTTAAATTCCTAAATTTCTCTGAAATTCTTAATTTCTAAAATTTTTTAAAACTCAGTAGTAGTAAACAACTCAAAACAACTGGGAAAAGTTGTGACAGAGACAAAATTGCTTCTAATTATTTTAAGCCATGCCCCATACCTTCAAAAAACATAAGTTATTTTCCCTACAGAATGTTTAACTCCTTTGTGTAAAATTTCCTATTTAAGTATTTTCCTGCTTTTTAGTTCAGCCTAAGGTGTAAATTGTGGAGCTATATTGTTTCACAAGTTTATTTAACAAATGAATTTCTTCTGTAAATCTCCAGTTTGCAAATACTTTGCAACAAATTATTTGCTTCCTTTTGGAAACCATTTTTTTGCAGTAAGACATTCTGCAGTTTCTCCCTATGCCAGCCTTAATGTGTTAGTATAAGTCCAAAAAACACATTTCAGTAGATTGGTAGGTCAAAGATGTAAATGTTAAAAATGTACTGTGGTGATAAAATCATAAGGTTTTTTTTTTTTAATTTGGTGGTAAATTTGTGAATTAGTTTGACTGCACAATATTTTAGTTATTCAAGCCTCCTTAAATAGATAGTGTATTTTAACAAGATTTAACAACTTAAACACTTTCACCAGTATATTATTGTTCAAATCCAAGTAGAGGCTACATGTAAGGATGTTGTTTCCAGTATTAACCTAGTTACATTGTTGAAAGTATTTGCATTTTTTATAACATCACATTATATTTAAATCAATTTGTTTGCCACTCCGTTACTGTACGTGTTTAAAGTTACAATCACTTTTAACCTTACCTTTGCACATGCTCTGTGTTTCGGTTAAAGTGTTTTGGAAGAGACAGAGACCAAACAGTATTGCAGATGTCTTGAAAACCTCCATATGCTGTCTTTTTCTTTTGCACTATTTTCCAAGTATGTCACACTTTTAAAATTTGAAGGTGTCTGCCTATCTACCTATGCATTACAAAAATAAACTTTATTATGGTAATATAAATGTGCAACAGAATAAACTGCAAGTTGTTCATTATGAAAACAATTACAAAAAAACTACATTAAAAACAATAAGCGACAGTTTGTGTTAGTAATTCTAGACTTACCCCCTCTCACTACCGAACGGATGTACACTTCACTGCAACAAAAGAACAGTTACAAAATGATGAACCAAACAGGAAGTGTCGTTCCCTCCCTGCACCGTTTTCTAGTACACTGTCTGTTGGGGCAGTGGTAAGGGGTTATTTTGAGTGCATGTGGTTCTGTAACTCAGATTAACAGGCATAAAATAACAGAAAGAGCGAAGGGATGAAAAGAAAGTCAGAACCAAAGTAATACAATTCATTATAAAGGCCTATTTGCACATTTCTTTAAAGCTGCAGTGCTACTTTTTATATGGGTTAAAAATAAAACAAAAACAGTTATTAAGCTAATACGTAATAGATCTGTGTTCCAAACAGTCTCCTTACCCTGAAAAGTAACAGTAAGCTTATGATAATTATTTAAAGTTTGAGCTGCCACATTCAGTTTTTCAGGAAATGTCAGTTTGGCTTCATTTGACTTCAACAAACATAAAGAATAGTACATAAAGAAACCTGCAATTTAATGTTTTATACAGTAATAGCTATAAGAAGGCAAAAGTTAAATTTATGCTATGTCAGCAGTTAACTAGTGGAGTAAAGTTTGTGACTTCACATTGTGAAGTTTTTTTGAAACTTTATGTTGGCTTGAGAAAGTCTAGTCTAAAAGTTTAAAATAGGATAGATAAGAACAGGTAGTAGTAAGATTTCTTAGTTTGGTATGCCAGGATTCTTGTAGGACATGTGTCTTTCCATACTGCATGAAATAGTGCTAGACAGGTGCTTTCCTAAGGCCTTCCTAACTTTCTTCGCTTGACTACATCTCTGACACTTTGCCTTTATTTATGGTCTGTGGGTCTATAACTGTACTTCCCCTACAATAGACAGACAGACAGACATAGATAGATCATCAACTCCTTTTGAAAGTTTTCTTAGCACTGATGATTTTATGAATTTCTTTAATAACAAAATACTGTCAGAAAAAAAAAATCTGGCTGCAACACCATCGCATCAGATGGCACATCATAATTTGCCCAAAGAACAACTCCAGTCATTCTCTAGTATAAATAAGGACTGTCAAAAATAAGTTTTGACAATATTGACCACAGCATTAAATAGGCTTAAAAATTATGTTGGCATAAATAGAACTGTACTGGCACAGTTTAAATCATATTTATCTAACCGATTACAGTTTGTTGCTGTGAGTGAAAAGGTGTCATATCAATCACAAGTTCAGTATGGAGTGCCACAGGGCTCAGTGCTTGGGCCTTTACTTTTTACCGTGTACATGCTACCTCTGGGAGAAATTATTAAGAGGCATAGAGTTAGTTTTCATTGTTATGCTGATTTTTGCAGCTGTACATCTCTTTGAGGCCGAACTAGTAACTTCACCAAACTAACAAAATGTATAGTCGATATCAAAACGATGACTTTCTACTACTGAATTCAGACAAAACAGTAGTTTTAATACTGGACCAAAATCTTGCTCTTGAAGGATGCTCTATAAAGCCTGCTTCATCAGCTAAGATCAGAGTATCCTTTTCAATAGCAATTTGTCCTTTTCAATAGCAATTTGTCCTTTGAAGACCACATTTTCAATATTTGTAAAACTAAAAAACAAATTTATTCACCCTTAAAATATATCAAAACACATGCTCTCCGTGTGAAACACTGAAAAATTCATGCAATCATGACATCAAGACTTGATTATTGCTCCATACTAAGTCTGTCTTTCATTTCCCTGAAGTCCTGTAGTCAGCTGGATCTGGACTTTATCAAGACCAAATAGTGGAAAGATGGGATGACCCTGAGATACAGCACTGGAAATATGATGGACTTTCTTATTAAATTTTATATTAACATACTTACCTTCCACCTAGATAAATTCTATATTTTTGCTCCCTGCCTTGTCACAGCAGTGCGACGTTATAGCTGCAATTAGTAACATAATGCTTTTGTCGCTTTTGTCATTTTTTAGTGCTTGACATATTGTCACAAAAAATTTAACGTGCCAGAGGAGAACTGGCCCTCCCAGTTGAGCCTGGGAAAAAGCGTTATATAAATACAATTGGACATTGTCAACTGGTGCTTCTCAGAAAATGATGCATACTGAAATTATAAAGTTTACTCTATTTCTCTCTCTGTTCACCAGCTACTTACTATCATGTATTTCAAAAGAAGTGGCTGAGCATGCATGTTGTAAATCCAGCAAGGTCTGCCTCCCGGACAAACACAGCAGTGCATATTGCCCGTGATAACTCACAGATCATCTAACATGATCATTATAAAAGTATTACAAACACCTAATATTACTTGCACATATTTAACAATCAGAAAATCACGTTTATAAATATTTTGAATGAAAATAATAAAAAAAATGGATACACCTGTCATTCATTGCAGTCTGTTTTTCCACTGACAATTGACATTGAGCTGCCTCAGATTCCCTTGGCACTTATTGCTTGACACACATTACTTGAATTCACATTTTACACAGAAAAAATGCCTGTCAATGCTTTTCAAAAAAAGACTGACAGAAAAATATATATATTTTTATAAATGTGATTAGGAGAATTTTGACAGTGAAGAGGATGAGGATCTACCCCCAAACCTTGAAGTCCTTAGGAACACTGAAGGTAAAGATACTTTATCCACAACACCAGCTGCCATGCCAAACAATGAGGTAAACTTTTCCTCCTGGAAGGTAACCAACCCTTTCAGTTCTCCCAATAGGGCTCACTTCCATCACTTTGTGACTACTGGAGTACTGATAAGTACACAATGCTCCTGACACCATTTTTTGGGTTTTTATTTTCTCAAGACCATTTTCTTCTGCTCCTTTAGTGTCTTTACCAACAATGTAACAGCAATAAACAGTGAAAGAAATCTGAAAACATTCCCTTCTCTCACCTCCTTTCACCATACCTTTGTGCCATGCAGGGATCTCTGTGGGGGTAAGTCTCTGATAAGTCTCTCAGGAAATGGAAGGAGTACTGTAAGTACTGGCTAAAAGTCACAGATTTGGAGTCAAGTTTTTTTTATGAGTGGTGTGGCAACTAAAGGGAAGGTTTATCACTGGACAAACAATGTTAAAGCCAATCTGTGTGCTAGGATATGGCAAAAAGAATGGAGCAGTTAACAAAGCTGACATAATGAATGGTATCCTTGAGTGTGCCAGAAAGACCACTAAGTGATACAAGATTTTCTTTCACCTTGACACTGTTGTTCTCAACAGCCATATAGTTTACCGGCAACTTACTGGTGAGAAATGTACACAAATCATTTAAGAATAATTATAAACAGGATATAAAAAGTTAGTCAGTAACGGTTTAGAATAAGTGCCATTAATAAACCATTTACAATGTATTATAAAGTAGTTAATTTAGTATTTACAATGCATTAGAAAGCAGTACTAAGTCATTAACAAGTACGTTACAAGACACTTACAAAACATACTGTAAATGCTTAATTCATGCATAGCACCCACGTTTATTAATGGTAAGCTCATAGTCAATAATGGTGTTATAAAAACATATTAACAAGTAGTTTTTTACTTAAAAAGCATGAGCGTGGAACTACTTGATAATATATTGTAAATGGTCTATTAACACCACTTATTCTAAAGCGTTACCAGTTATTCTTTTAATCAGTTATTCAGTGATTCAGTTATTAAGTGTTATTAACAGGAAATGACATCACTTAATTGCAATTCAGGACGAACCTAACAATAAGCCACAGGGGCCAGTCTTCTGGACACTCCTCTGTGCCTTACAGCAAAGCATTTTCCCTCTAAAGTCCCTTAGACCACTTTCCAGTGCAGCATGACCAGATGGCACTGCAAGATGTCTGCCTTTCTAGCACACAGAAGCAAAGTTACCTAACCAAATACACGTGTGCTGTCCCTTTTTGAAGAGTACCACACACTAAAAAAATTACTAAACCTGAAATTTTGAAAACAGTGTTTACTTAGTGTTTTGTAAAATAGTATTGATGTGTGATATATATGTTTTACTTTATTTACAGCAAACATTTACAAATCAAGATTTACAAATGTACAAAATCAGTGTTGCTATTCAACTATTTTAAATAGAAAGTAGCCAAAGTTCGCTTAAGTCGCTAAATGTCGCCAGATGGCGATTTGCATACCCATTAAGTCACCACATCATACTTTTATTCTGTTTAGTTAACAGTTGTTTCAATTCTCTTTTACTCGCTATGCTCACATACTTTATTTTTGTACAGCCAAATACTCAAAGCTGTTCTTATTTACATATTCTTGTTCCTGTTATCAAACAATAGAACGAGTATTAAATATAGTGTCTGACCATGACTTGGATGCTGCTGATTGAAGATAGTCTGAAGTCACTAAATCATCATTCACACACAATATCCATTTTTAAATCGCGGTATCGCGGTAGTGTAAAAATATACAAAAATGGATATAAATTCCAAAACCACCTTTAATAAACAACCAGGAAATCACAGACGAACACGCTAGGAAACACAGGAAATATAACAAGCTTAACTTCGACCACAACCGTACACTAATAAAAGGGAAAACACTCCCTAATAATTACACACAACCAAGAAACAGCCAGATACACCACAACCATAACCAATGTGTATTATCGCAAACATATATTCACAATATATACAAAAAAAAATAAAGCCCCGTTGCCCAAAACGTAAATGTGTGAGAGTAAAGTGTTTTTCAGGTGCGCGGTAATTGAATTGTCCGAGCTCGGATCAGTCTCACTGGATGTGTAAATAAAGGAGGAAGTCTGGTTTATGGAAGGGTGATCGTGCGTCCTCACAGGTAAATAATCCAATAAATGATGCTGTATATTCCACAATAAGCATAAGACGCAAAAAAAAATCAACATTTATATTCCTCCAAAAAAAACACGAATACTCCTCACAACCCACGATCAACACTCGCCATCAACCTCGCCACCACGATTGCCAGTGAGCCGTTTTCTTATATAAAAAAAGAAGCATTTCCTCTTCCGGAAAGTGTTCTCGCGTGACGTCTCCGCCGCGGTCTCGGCAAGAGTGAGCAAAAGGGAGCGACACAGAAAAGAAGCGAACATACTACCTGCCAACACAATGGGGGTGACATGATTAAAGTAAACAAAAATAGCTTATATCTTGTGTCCCATATATGGCAGTGCTACATAGACCCCCCCCAGCCATCGGCGTAGGAGGAGAGCGTCCGTACCAACGCTTCAGGTTAACCACATTAATAATTTCATTTTTTAATGGGTTTCCGCAAAAAACTGTAATTTATTAGCCACTTTTTTAAATTTTAGCTGGTCCCTCCCACTTGGGTGCTAGCTTAGCAGAGAATTTGTTAGAGGCAGAAAAGAGTGGGTGCGTTCTTATCCAGAATAGATCGCCCGGCTGGAACTGCGCATCCTTCTGTTGAGCATTGTAGTATCTAGCTTGTCTAGATTGTTGTACAGCCACTCTATGGCTTTACCTCCTCTGCCAGAATGTTTTGTCTTTCAATTAGGTGGTATGAGGCTTGGTCGGTTAAAGGTGGTTTGAGGATAAGTCTTTCCAGTGGTCCCTGTAACTGCCTGCCAATCATGAGCTTCGCTGGAGTTTTGTCTGTGGTCTCTTGATGAGTGGTATTAAGAGCAAAGCGAAACTCCGATAACCACTGGTCCCAGTTTTGATGGTATTGTCCGACATATGATGCAATCATGGTTTTTTAATGTCCGATTTATCCTTTCTGTCAGGTTTGTCTGTGGGTGATAACTGGTGGTGAGTTTTTGAATGCTCCCCCATGCCTTACACAGTTCTGAGAGCATACTGGAGGTGAATTGAGGGCCTCGATTAGAGACGAGATATTTGGGAACCCCCCAACCAGTAAATATTTCTTCCTGAGTATTTTGGTTAACTTTTGGGTTTTACTGGCTTTAAGGGGAAACATCTCTACCCACTTAGTGAAATAATCCACTATCACAAGGAGGTATGTATTCTGTTTTTTTGCTCATTGGAAAGGGTCCCATTAAATCCATCCCTAGTGTGTGGCCTAGTTCTGTAACCTGGGTGTTTTGCAGAAAGCCGCAGGGTTTTGTGTTCTCTGGCTTGTATTTTTGACAGATATCACAGCCCTTGACGTACTGCCAGACGTCTTTGCGGACAGACAGCCACCAAGGTACCTCCAGCAGCCTCAGCAGTTTTCAGCCTGCCCAGGTGTCCTCCTAGAGGGTTGTCACGAGAATAATGCAGAAAGCTGGGTATTAATGCTTAAGGGACAAGTAACTGGAACTCTTTGTTATTCCTCAAGGGAATTCTGTGATATAGCACCCCCTGGTGGACCTCAAAGGTAATCTGCTGGTCCTGGACCTTTCTGTCTTTGCCACCAGCCTGCGGTTGAGTGATGTCACACTGTCTCTGCTTTGAGCTGTAGCTATTTCGTCCAGGTAGTGAGGGATGTCAGAAGTATACTTGGAAGGTGTTAAAACAAAACAGGGTACCTCTTTAACAAGCAGCATTCTTGAGCCCAAAGGGCATGGAGCAGAATTGGTATAGCCCCTTGGTAGTGATAAAAGCAGTTTTTTCTTTGCTCTCTCTTTCCATCTTCACTTGCCAGTAACCTGACTGCAAATCCAATGTGCTGAACCATGAGGCGCCTTCCATGGATTCTAAGATGTCATGTATAAGGGGCATTGGATAGGCATCAGAAATGGTCTTGCTGTTGAGCCTGCGAGCCATCAGGTTTGGGTACTAGGATGACAGGGGATGACCATGGAGAGAAAGATGGTTCTATAATGTGGTCCCTGAGCATCTGGTTGACCTGGCCTTTTATGATCTGCTTTTCGAAAGGAGAGACTCAGAGACTGTCTGTGTTGAAGAGAGCTGCTTCCTTATATATATATAAAAAAAGAGACGATCTCGCGTGACGTCACCGTCGCGATCTCGCAAAAGTGAGCAAATAGGAGCGACACAGAAAAGAAGCGGAACATAATACCTGCCAACACAATGGGGGCGACATTGTGTTGGCAGGTGTGTATATATTTTATATATATATTTTATATATATATATATTTATATATATATCCCAGATAACAAAAGATGCTGTTTCAATGTTGAATTATGGTCAGATTGGTTGTTATTTGATTGAGTTTGAAAAGTCAACATCAATTCAATATTGAAGTACTGAATGCGTATGCGGCCCGCAGCATCTTCAAATACGGCCCGCTGGATCATATTATGCTCTCGTCAATTTTGATAAATTTAAGAAACAAGATTAGGAAGGATGTTAATTCTAACACAAACCAGGAGAGGTCGCTACCGTTCCCGCCGCTCACTGTTATCATAACCATAATTTTTATCACTGAATAATTATATTCTTATATTCAGTCAGGGATATCATTAATAGTAATATGTGGATTTTGGTAATAACATGTTTTTGTTAAGCACTTTATTTCAGGTTATGTTGAAAACATTCTGTAAGATAGGACCTTTGTACATTTGTTTTGTGTACATTTAGTGCAATTGACATTTACATTTATATTTGCTTGTGGATGAAGTTGACCATTTAAATTAGCATAATTGCAGTTTTATAGTTACACATTTTTTAAAACACGCACGCACGCAC
>JAZGTK010023275.1:0-10005 GCA_036877625.1 Ambastaia sidthimunki | reverse complement strand
ATTTTAACAGCATTACTAAATTGTATATAAAACTTCTTAACTAAAAAATCTCAACTAATTAAGAATTTACACTTGGAATATAGAGGATCAGCTCACCTTAATAAGCTTGGACTTGGCTATTATAAGAACCCCCAACACAGCTTTGACATCAGAGCTCTTTAACTGGTCTAGCAGGTAGTTAAAGCGCGACATGCGTTTTTTCCAGTGGTCTAGTTCTGCGCGAGGGCCCAAGTCATCTGCCTCCTTTCTCAGCTGATCGCTCTCTGCAAGGACCTTAAAAGCACAAGTCACCATGATTGAAAGGTGGGCACAGTATACACAAGATCATAAATACGTATGTTTAAATTTCTTAAAAATGTAATGTGTCTAATTGCTAGTACACCAGTTCATCACTAACTCATAATGCGCTATATTATATGTAAATATCCACAGGCAATGTTGCTAACGTACATGGATAACATATGGAAGAATTGCAATAATGCCATGTATAGTGGATTGCCCTAAAGTGGGACATTTTTTGTATTTCGGACTTTGTAGTATATTACAATGTTAAGCCAACATGGTAAATCCATGCCCAGTATTATTATATACTTTGATCACATGGCAGTACAGCTTTGATTTGTTTATAATTTCACTGGCATTTATTGGTTTGGGGGAGAGCTGAAGCTTAAGTGTCCCACATTAGGACAATTCACACTATTCTGTCTTCTATAACACAATGCAGTTCATACTTTTCCTGTCCATCGTGATTTCTTTTTTCTTATTTCAAGACACATTTTCTACAATTTGTTCTACAGTGTGTTTTGTGTACAGCTGCAATGAAACGTCGCACTGTAAATACATTTAAATTGTCAAGTTGACGGCATTCATACAGAATATGTCCTTCATGACAAACAAAAGAAACATTTTGAAGGTGACAGATTTAGGACCTGTTCAATCTGTTTGATCCAGGTTTTCATGCAGGCTTCAATCTTCTCCAGTGCTTCTGTGCTGTTGGATACAGCTGTGTAATCTGAAGGAGTTTTCAATGTCTTCAAGTCAAAAGTGTCACACTCTTTGAGGTTCACCTGAAACATCAAACCATTCATAAATGTTATAACACTTCTAGCACTTCTCAGCATGTTAATGAAATGAGTCTTCTGTGGCATGTTGATTACCACAGGAATTGTAACACAGGCACTTTATAAGTTTAAAAGTCGAAAAAATGTGAAGCTTGTATTTTTGTTAAAGCATGTTTATACATTTTTGACTTTTATTGTTAATAACTTTTATTATTTGTCATTTTAGTTTGAAAATTAATAAAGTCAAACTGATGGCCTGGTTTAGTGAACACTTACTGAACACTAATTTAATTACTGAAAGAAATCAAGTTGAATCTCTGAAAAGTCATCAAATCTACATAATGATGTTATTCATAACAAAAAGTCTTGCAAGTTACTGGATGACCAAGAGGTTAACATAACCAAAAATGGTTACAAAAAAGGTTACACTAGGGGATAAGGATTTTTGGCTGAAAACACAAAACAGTCAAGGAAAAATAGAATGAAATTTAAAATATTTAATTTGCCTGACCAAATCCACAACTGGAGAAAGCGTTGATCAATATAACACTACAGTATGGTGTGTGAATGTCTGTGGCTGTGTTTATGAGCAGTTGTAAAAGTGTGCCTCTCGTTGTTCTTTTATTATGTCTCAGACCTTTTCTTGCAAACTCTCCTGAGCCCCAGCTAACACAGAGACAAAGCTGTCCAGGGAGCTAATGAAGTCTTGTTTGACAGCCTGAGCCTGCGGGCTGGCCAGCTCTCCCCAGCCGTGGTTCATCTTCCTCAGAGTGGGGATAAAGATTTCTGACAGCAGCTGCTCCACACTCTTCAGCAGGCCGATGCCTGTAGTGTCCAGCATGTTAAAGTTCATATCCTATGAGAGCAATCAGAGACGAGAGGATGAACTGGTGCAGAACAGAATGAGGGAGGAATTCCCTCAAACCAGTTTGTCTTCTGTTTTGTAGGATCTACATGTACTTTGACTCCTCTTTGTATTAAAATCACTGTCAGACCTTTTTAGCACAAATACACCTCTGTGTAAATTCGGCTTAATAAAGAAGAGATGTTATTGTTTTTTGTTGATAGTGATCAGCTGATATTCCTCAAATGTTAGATAAGATTGTTGAAACTGGGCGTATAACCAGACAGTGTTCAGGATTTTGTAGTCCTGTTTGCATTGGTTTGTGATTAAAAAAATTCATTAGTAAATCAGCGCTAAGAAAACTGACAGTGTCTGCAAAATACATTTACATTTATTCATTTAGAAGACGTGTTTATCCAAAGAGAATTAACAAAATACAGACTTAAATAACGGCTATATACAGTAGTAGATATCTGTGAACACAAATTATTTGTAGTGAATTCCTGAAGCTATATGTTAAGTTAAATTTTAGCCATTATTTGACATGCTGGTGTTAAAGCAAGAAATATGAACAGCAGGAAAATATATCATCTTATATCTGTTAGATATCAGCGTGACATGATCAACAGCTGGTAAGATTGTTCTGGAATGTTTAGGGGCATCATATCACACATATTGTCTCTTGTGTCTCATTACCCTGTGGATGTTCTCTGATGTGATTGGCTTGGAAGTGTTTGCCCGGGTAAAAAACACACAAATGCCAGTCAGGGCCACATCTGTGCCCTCCGTCACAAACACTTTGGCTTTCTTACTGCGATTCACTGATGAGGCTGCAGCTACCAATTAAAAGCACATAACAACAATCGTATTATAATTCAGTTTAATACATTAAACATAAAATGAATAAGATGGATTTTTATGTAGGGAAAATAGAAAAACTTGTCATTAACAAATCTGGAGCACATTTTACCATAAAATCACAGAATTTTTTTTTATTTTGCACTATTAGAATAAAAATAGTTTTAGGATCATTATTATTTTTTTGTCATTTATTAACAATTAAGCACCCCCCCATTCTCATGATGTGAATAAAAACATTAATCTTCAGGAAAAATGAGAATTACAAACAAACTCAACAGTTAAACTGTTAAACACATGATCCATATTTTTTCTTTTGATTAAGGCATGAAATTTAACCCAGTTATGTTTTTATGAGATCCGCCTATAGACTTCACTGACCTGCTTCCACAGGCTCTGTGTCTTGATAAAACAACATGAGGTGAGGAAGACCATCGACAGCAAAGAACTGCTCCATCCGCTCAATCTAACAGATAAATGATTAAATTACACTCATGTACTTCAGTAATCTCTTTGCTAAGGAATGCTCTGACTACATTCCTTAAACGTGGAGGAGATGCTTGTCATAACTGAATGAAGATCTTGTAGGGCATGTGGAATGTTGTTTACCTGTGTTCCCTCCAGGATGTTATCCTCCACTTCACTCTTCTCCAGCCCAACACAAGAGGATACGATGCTGAGGACGTAATCATGTCTGCTGTCCAGCTGGGCTCTCTTAGCCTCTCGTTCTTCCTTCAGCTTTTGCTATGTGATACAGAAGATGTCCCGCTTTAGCAAATACGGGACAATCACGTTTTTTTTTCTTTTCAATATGTTTATGTTAATAATAAATAGGAAACATAGGGTGTTAAATAAAAACACCCTAAACAAAAATTATGGTTATGACACATAATGAAGCTCTTCTAAAGAACACTTACATACTGACAGACACACAGGCACATACACACACACACATATGTGGGACTCCCTATAGGTGTAATGACTTTTCTAATCAAATTTAGTATTTAACCAAATTTAACCAACCCCACCCCTAAACCTAACCCTAACAGAAAACACCATATATACACCATTTGATCTGAGTTTATTTTCACTACAGGGAGAAATAAACTCTGAATTTCATTTGTTCTTTGGTGGAAGATGTTACATTAATAGCTTACATGAAGCAAGAACATGATCACAACAGAATGTTCACAGAACAGTTTATGTCACTTCAGTGGAGCCACAGAGAAAATACCAAACAACAACAGCAGGCAGACAAAGCAACATGAGAACATTAAGTCATACATACTTTAAAGGCAGTAATTTGACTGTTTGAGATGATTGATGATTGTAGTTCTGTTTTAGATCTCCCAGTTTTCTGCTCACTCATATTATCCGTAAAATCTCACATATACAGACCAGCAGATCCAGGTCGGTGGATACCTAGATTCATGTGTTGTTTTATCTTCATCCAAGTGGACAGCAGAGGAGTATTAATCCCAACTAAACGTACCCTTAAGTGATCAAATGTCCAAGTGCAGAAAAACCCCCACAAAAGAAAGGTTTTCATTGGACTGGTTTAGGGGAACAGATCTTGTCATCCAGGCTGGACTGTCCTAATCTTTCGTCCACCTGACCTTTACAGAGTCTCTGTCGTACCTCTGCTGTTCTCATGACAGTAAAACCTAAAACGTTTTAGGGCCCCTGTACAGAATAAAAGAAGAAGAACTGAACAAAGCCCCAAATGGGCAGAGCAGACTGGGCCCCTCAAAGCAGATAGAGATAGTAAAAGTTGCTTGGTTTGGGTGCTAGGTAACACAGTAAAAAAAACAAAAATGAGCCAATAAACTGAGAAACATTTTGAGGGTTGGATACAGATGCTCAAGAAACATGTTTGTATCTTGGATGTTGTATTTTAAGAGAACCTGGTAATACTTCACAGTGTCTTTGTTACATGTTACACGTACCTACTATAGCAGTAACAGTTAATTACGCAAAATTACATGCAACACTAAACCTAATCCTATAGTAAGTACATGTTCTTAATTAATATCATTCAGTACCTAACTGTATGATTACACTGTAACAGACCCTTGTAAAATAACCAAGAACTTTCAAGGCGTCATTCCAAGGGCACCTTTTTTGAAGAATCTTATTAGAATCTTATTAGAATTAGAATAAGAGAGAAATCTCTTAGAATTCTTTACAATCTCTTGATGTTTTTGAAGAGTCACATACATGTCACTTTGATTACATACTTGAATATCAATAAATATAGTCAGAAATCAAACAAAGGCCTATACAGATTTTCCTTAACTATATGAGCCACAGATATGACATTAGCAGAGGAGACAAATAAACAAAAACCTAATTATAAATGTATATGTAATACAGTTTATCCTGGTAGAAGTTGCCCTTATGTTATTGTGATCTAGACTTCTGATCTAATTCCCCCCAACCCCCACCAACACTGGGCATTTTCATCAGTTTTCTGCCTTATCTGACACACCTGTAACACCTGTTACAAAGCCATAGATATTGACTACCTAGATGTTGACTAGAAACTGTCATTTGTTGTTCAGTTTGTGAATTGGACAATACATTGCAGTGCATGTTCATATTTGCATGCAATCAGTGAGAAAAACACAACAGACAGTTAAACTAGGTCAAACTCAACTTAGAAGAGAGGTGTGGGTTAGTTGATAAAGATCAAGGCTGGTTTCCAAAAGCTAGTTTCAAACCCCACGAGATCCATAATCCATGAAATCTCCACCGTGGCCCACACACTAAACCCCATCATGCTCTAGATTAGAACATCTAGAATTGTCCAAGACATTGTTCCTAAAAATGATCAGCTAAATGATCTTACCTGAATGTTCTTACCAAGGAATTATTTACATTTTATCACTGCCAAAAAAATAGGCTACATACATTTACTTTTCTAAACAGATAATGAAGATTTATAGCCACTGTAGGGTCACACGACAGACAAACAGGATATCAAGTCTGGGCAAGCAGAAGCATACACAGCAATTGACCTCTCTAGCTAATGGGAGTGTACGGTTAGCACGGGAATGACAGGCTAGTGCTCCATCAACCATGACTGCCAAAACAACTGGAAATAAAAGATAACGCCTGAACGCCAGCGATTGCCTAGCAACTGAACACACCAGACAAATAAACGGGTAACCTTAGCACAGAAGATTTTCTATTTGAGCAAACAGTGATCTTGTGCATCCATCTGCAAACAAACACGACAGCCCATGACAACAGAGAGGAGCGTGCCACTCATGTTTGAGTGATTTCACAGAAAATATGACATAATCACAGTCATTCAATGCCGTATGAGACAGCTGGATTATGGATGTGAGTAACCTATTATTTTTCAGATAATGAAGCCATATACTATACAATTACACAATTTTAGAAAAAGCTAAAACAATTTTATGCTGGTTGCATAAAAGTTGCAGGACTTAATAAAATAAAAACTGTTATAAACAATTTAAATATCAACTTACATCCTTATAGATTTTTAAATATAACTGTTTAGAGAAATCATCTATAAACTGTTCTATAAACTTAAAGTCAGACACAGACTCGACAGGAATTACCACAGTTTTGTGGTGCCTGCAGGTGTGTATGTACTCTAGAGCACTGCCCTCATACACATGGATGTAATTGTCATGCTGGTTTCCAATCAAGCTTGAAATTGATTGAATATATCGCTGCCAAATAAACAGAACTGCTGATTAATTATGAACTTGCAGTAACTTTTCCACATACTTTCACAACGCAATTATAAACATATAATACATAAACTCACAATACATAGAGTTTGTCATAGAATCGAAGTAAAACAAATCAGATGAATAAATAACTTTTCCATTATAAACAACACAGATTACCATGACAACCTCACAGAATAGAGAATTATCTGCTCTTTCAACAGTCCAATTTAGATAAACCAAAATTGTGCTTAGTAATTAAATGAAAGGAAGTCTACAATAAAGCAACATGCATTACTGTTCATGAAACAGGGAAATTAAGAAAAATAAATAAATTTGGGTCGTAAACCGGCTCTGCGTATTGAGATACTCAATAACACTGTGAACCTGAGAGGCAAGGGTTCATCTTACCTTGCTTTGAAAATCAGGTGTACGGGGAAGCATCTCTCCCTAAAATGCAGATATGCCTCCAAATAACTTCCTGTTTAAGCACTACATGTGATCACACAGCAGTACTGTACCTTTCCATAGGTGTGTGACTAAAATCTTCCTCTAACCCTTATGCTTTAGAACACTGTTTCCTACTCTTCTGGCTCTCTAACCTGTGCTTTGGTGTTGGGTGACCACCTGTCCTTGAGCTGGTGATCAGTGGAGGTCTTCACTCTTCTCAGATGTCACCTATGGAGCTAAATGGACCATTGTTGTTAATGTTACAGTTAGAGGCAGAATGAAGGATGAGAGGGAATCCTAACACCCCTACACAATCCTACACTGTATTCATCAATGAGACCCTCGCAATACACAAAAAGTCACATATTCATTTGTATTGTAAAGGGATATCTACATAATTGAATGCCTCAAGAACAAATGACCATTCACAGCTTGGTGAACTGAGCCATATCACTGGCTCATGAATATAAATGAACTGTTTTTTAAACAGATAGAAACCGGGGTATGATCTATTGTTTAAACTTTAGGGAAATTCTAGGGAATTTCTAGATAAATTAGATTCATCTGCTGGTTACTGTCTGTATATGCAACTGAAACGTTTCATATTATTTTCCTAAAACTCAGTGCCATGTGGGTGCTAAGTGTTCTGAGCAGCTTTAAGCATGTTGATATGTGGTTGCTAGGTTATTCTGGGAGGTTGTTAGGTGGGTCAAAAAAGCCGTCCATCCCCAGGTCTGTATGATACTGGGATGCACTGACTTATATATCTTATTCAATGTATATTGACAGGATTTACATTAAACAAGTGAAATTATGCATGAAAAGTTATTCACTTCAAGTTTAATACACAGGTTTAGGGTTTAGTTTCCTAACTCTAGGTATAAGCAATTGTAATACTGACACCTGCTTCAGCAAGCACCACTAACAAGCGCTATGTTCTCTCTTCAAACTACAAGCTGATTATAAGTTACATGCACAGTATTACCAGGCATCATTTAAGAGAGCAGGAAAGAGCTCTCAAATGCCTCTCAACAAGTGCTTAAGAGATTTCCGCCACTGGCATGTGGCTTATTAGTCATTGTTCTATGAATCCAGAGCCTGCTGCCTCACACACATTGGCCAATTAAAAATCATCAAAGTCACATGGTACTGTCCATGCAGGATCGCAAGCAGGAAAATGATTGCAAAGGTGTGCATTTAAAAGTGGTTAGGTCATCAGTATTTTACAGTGGCTTTGACTGATTTTTTTATAGGAACTCTCTATTACGATGGGCTTGTGTAACAAGAGTCTGTTGCTAAATTATGCACAGCATCTGCAAGCTGGCTCTGCAAGTGTAGAACATATACATAGTAAATGTCCACCATCACACACACACCATATCCACAAGTACTGAGGTAGGCAAGGATCTGGCCCTCATTAGCAGCCACTTTTAGACTTTTTCTGTAAAAAACAAAAACTTTTGTGCACATGCAAAAACCAATAATTCCCATCAGCACAAACAAGCGGGTGTATTTACATCAGCAATCGATCTCTCCTCAGATGCTACTTACTGCACAGGTGTAAAGAATCAAAGGTGATTTGTCTCACTCTGCATGCAAACCCCCACATCAATCCCATAATGCCTTTGGGCTGATGATTGGTACATTCATACTGTGCAACTTTTATGGATTTGAATGTCTAAACCATCAAAATGTTAAAAAAGGACTGGTAAATACTGAAAGAAATTCTTTTCAGGCTCAGTATGAAGATAAGTCTCTCTGAATTACCATGTGGATCATATGTGCATTTTATTAATAACAATCTGCTTTTCATTCTGTCACTGGAGACCACTTCAGTTTATTAAATGATATATATATAATAATAACCCAGATAAAATCACAAATCAGATTTCCTAGACAGCAATAAGAAAGCAAACAGACTCTCTTGCTTGCTTCTCCGGCAATTCTTTTACAGCCACATTAATTGTCACTTTTGTTTCTATTTTAATCTCGCCTACACTCAGATGTACTGCAGATGTACTGTTAAGAATAACCATCTGAGATTGTTTATAGTCAAATGAAATATAAATGAGATCTCCTGAGCATAATAATGAATCTGACACATCACTGTCAGGCTGTAAAACATTAAATGAATAACGCCCAAAACATTACATATTTCTAATGCTGTTGCAGAATAACTATGCACAGTAGTTGCACAATAGCCCTGCACATCGGCTGTTGAAGATTCTACTAAATAAACATTAATTTCTGTGTTTATCGACACGATGAAGTTCTGCTGCCATCTGCTGTTTTATAACTGTAACCCGAATATTAGAAAAAAGAAAATGCTCTTCTTTGTCTTATTTATTACCCAGTTATGTAAAGAAAATGATATATTATCCTTTATGTACTATTAATGCTGCTTATTATGCAAACGCAGCAAAATATAAGTATAAAGACGATCAACTGTTGCCTTAAAGTCACACTAGAAGAAATTAAACTGTGTACTAATCATCATAATTGGTGATTATTGGTGATTAAAAAACATGGCGCACATTCCCACAATGCTATGCGCAATGACGTAGTTTCCCAAACTCTACACAAACCCAACTGAGATCTCAAAGGCAAAAAGCAAAGAGAACAAATGATAGTCACACTGGTTATTTTAATGATAAATAAGAAGAAATGAGTATACAAACATTAAACAGAGTGCATGAGAAGTGGCACGATGCTGAAGTTAAATCAGACCTGCATCTCTTTGATGTTCTCCACTGGGGCAGATGGCTGATGAGTCCCTCTAGATCTGATGTTTGACTTCACTGACCGGAAACTCAAAGCCATCTTCTTTCTTTCTGTTCAACTTTTAAGGAGTTTATAGGATCGTAAATCTCACTTTAAAGCCCAACTATGATATTCCATGACCTGCTGCTGTTTTCTCGGCGACCATCTGGGATTTTAGTGTGGACCATGCTGTGAATGTGCCGCACTGATAACACTTTCTCCACTATAAATTGTTGTTGGCAGTAGTCATGGTGATGCCGACGTCAGGGAGCAACTATTTTAAAGTAAAATAAAAGCGCCCCAGCCTGGTCAGTCCAGGGTACAAAAG
>JAZGTK010023274.1:0-10005 GCA_036877625.1 Ambastaia sidthimunki | reverse complement strand
CTCTGCAGTGTCCTCAGTTTGAATCATTTGAATAATTATGGAAGCTGTTTATTTAATTCATTCTTGTATGATTCATTCATTTACACATGCGAACATGCAGTACAGCCACTCAGAACAGGAGTACTCAGAGTATGTTACTGTAAAATGCCTTATTTTACTCTCCCTTTCTATCAACCTCTTTTCTTTCTGTCTCTCTTCTCCCACACATCAGTCACTGACTCACTCGTGTTATTTTGGTATGTGTTAAGACGTGGAAATGGGAAATGTGGAACAGTGTTTTGTGCTTCAGCAGGCGTCCCAGTGCGCAGTCAGTACATGCGTGGTTTTAAATGAGCCACAGTCTTCACATGTCTGTTAAAGTGCATGACACAATGAATAATGGAATATTTAAAGGAGAACTACAGCTGTGGAAGGTTAAAAACACATCGCTTGTCACCTCTGCTTTCCAGAGTAAGCGAACAACGTCGAGGCCAATTACTTGAAAACGCAAGTGCTATAGTGGTGACGTTCTGTCAGACTAAAATATTTACATGACATTTTAAAGACAATAAACTATTGCTTTTGTCTTTAGAAGTGCATGTGAACATACTGAGACATTTTTTGTTACATTAACCAAGCTAACAATTTTAGGTTGTAAAAATGTTTCCCAACATTTTCATTAGATTACAAAAACGTTTAAATATATTTTAAAAGTTCTAGGAATGTTCAAAACATTGTTTTTTAGATGTTATATTAACATTATTTGTTTTTTTTGGCTCCATTTTTTTTAATTCTGTAAGTTTTTTTAAAACGTTACACTAACTAATAACAACGTTTTTGTTATGATACATAATGTTAAAAAACATTCTACTAATGTTACTTAAAAAACATCATAAATAACTTTCAGAGAACTTTTAGAGAATGTTGGCCAAAGTTCTGAGAACGTTTCCGGTTAGCTATGTAGGTATCAATGTTAAATTCACTAAGGCCCATTTGTGGAGGTGCTTCCTTTCTCTCAAGATTTGTTTATTATAAGTTGTGGAAGTTGTATTGTGTTGTACTGTTATGGATGAAGTTGATTCCAAAAGCAGTAAACAGTTTCCATGTCTCTCCCTCCCACCCTCACACAACAGCAGATCCCCTATTACAAGATGAAACTATCACCACAGGTACTGAGCCATTCAGCACACACACTGTCCCGCTCCACTACATTATTCATGTTTGAAATGTGGTGAGCCCTTAAAAATCATGAGTGTTTGTGTGTGTTCTGCAGGGCTCTTTAGAGGAAGATCAACAGATGAAAAAGCCCACATCTCTGTTGGAGAGTCAACACCACCATCTTCTTCACTGCCTGGAGAAGACTACGGTTAGTCTGATCACTCCCATGGACCCAATTTCCTTTCCTAATATATGTTTGGATGTCTTTAACGCGCATTAACATCTACAGTAAAGGAAATCAAAGGATAATGTGTTATGACAATGTATAAAAGCATTAGACATCAATTCAGGAAAATAACTGGTGTTATTTTACACTCAGAATCATGAGTTTGTGGACGAGAGGCTGTATGAGCAGAGCTATTTGCAGACAGCGCTACAGAACTTCCCATCGAGTCCATCTCTGTCCAGTGAGGAGGGCATCACGGGGACCTGCTGTTCTCGAAGAACCAAGAAGAACCTCCAGCCTCTGAATGCGACACACTCACACACGCACAACCTGCAGGAGCTCAGCGCCTTACACATCCAGTGTGGGGAACAACAGCCACTCAATACCAGGTTAGGGCACAAAGAAATCTGTACACACACACACACACACACATGTATTGGTGTTTCTACTTAACTTTATTGCGATTTAAACTTTGTGATTGCATGGAAACTTTTTATTTCTTTAAATTATTTAATTTTTAATTTCTTTATTCTTTTTACCTAAGAATTATTTTAATTATTTAATGTAGCATTAAATTCTGGTTTCCTAACGCAGACCTCTTGCTCTCTTTATCTTAGTCGCTCCAGTCTAAATCTGATGTCAGATGAACCAGGGAGCCTGAACTGCAAGAGCAGTGGACTGGTTACCACGGCAATCATCAGTATCCCCACCCCTCCCTCAAATAACTCTCGAGCCAGCCCTGATGCCCCGCCCCCTCCAAACCCAGAAGCCCCGCCTCTTCTGAACCCCGGCACTGAAGTGGTGAAAATCTCTGCGCTTTAAAGGAAAACGGAACTCAGGAAAAGAAACTGATGAGTATCCTGCCCCCTAGTGGGAGAAGGAGTGCATTGACTGGAGCTCCCTACAAGAAATAGGAAAGATGATAAAGGATATTTGTGTAAACGAGAAAGCGTGGGGCAACCATGAGTATTCGATCCCCCTCCATCAGGACTGATAAGATGAGGGTGTCACTGTGCATAAAACCTTTCCTTTCCTGTTACTCTGTCTGTTCTGTCATGCATTTTCTAAATCCACTGTGTTGATCTGAAAGATTCATATTTTAACATGAGATGAAGGTAAGAGGTCTTGTAAAAGCTCCTGGTTTGTTTCTTTTATATTTTCTGTTTGTTAATATGTTCTGACATCACAGACAGCCTCACAAAGCCTCGACTTTTTAATCCCAGCTACGTTTTATTTTGATCTAGACTAATTTCTAAAGGATAAGCGAAAAACAGCGTTAGCGTCTGAGGGTGATTGTATGAGTATGACAGTGTTTCTTAGGCTAAGTTTTTATTTTTGGAATATGCGTGAATTTGTGGGTCAGAGATGGGCATGACTTGAATGTTTCAGTCGTGTGTGTGTTTGTGTGTGTGCGTTACTTAATTTTCCCTCAAACTCTCAGCTTATTACACAATTCGTGCCTCTCAGGGGGAGGAGACTTCCCTTCTTCTTTAAGCCACTGTCACCCCCTGAGCCCAAAATGCTGAGCCGACTTTGTAACGTCAGACGTGACCTATCACACATTATTCTGTAATATAGAACCAAAAAACGAGAGAGAAATATGAAAGTGATTTTAAAAACTCTGTGACTACAAGCACAAGACATTACTGAGATTTTGTGACTACGATGTGTGACAAGCCTTGGTTTAACTGTGAATATTGTTGATAGGATATTTTGTAATATTTAGCCATTGTTTGGCAAAACCAGAGCGACTGCCTACCCTAACCCTTTTACGTCAGCCCCACCCCTTTATGTATGCCCCGCCCCTTTCCTCTGACCACTGCTGGCCTGCTTTTGTAGTTGTTCTGATCTAAGTGTTATTGTCATTATCGCTCAGTGGGTATTTAAAAACGTGTCTAGTTTATGTAAACTACATGGTTAGGACAATTTTGATGTTTGTGTTTTTTCACCATCAGTGAAATGTTTTGAGTCATTCAGTAAAATTTCAGTCATTTATTGCTGTTACAGGATAAAATGACAAACTGGAGAGCTTTTCTCCACTACACTGCGTTGTTTCTCTATAAACCCCCTCCATTTCTGTCTGCGTCTTTCTTTGTTACCCATGTATAGGATAATTGCATTGCCAATAAGAGTGTTCAAATTTGTGGATGTTATTGAAAGTCTCTGTTTAGTTTGTTGTTTAGTACACAGATCAAACCTGAGCAGAATTGCCAGCATTTAAACTCGGTCTCCCAGAGCTCTACTTGTTGTCCAGTAGGCCCTGCCTTTACATAATCTCCATCCTCACCTCAGTACCCTAACTGCAGCCTAAACCTCCCCCTCCTCTATGCCTTCCTCTTTATCTCCACTCACTTGTGCCTCTAACACCAGCATACATACCTCCCCCCAACAGGATGCCATTATTATAGTTTAAGTGTTTAGTACAGAGAGACTAAACCTCATCAATAGATTAAATCATGTTTTTTGGCAAATGACCAGTCCTGTTCAGAAAGTACAAGCCAAATTTTCCAGAAAGTGTTTTAAAAGAAAAACTACATTTTAAGATTATATCATTACATAATATACGGTTATGTAAAAGTATCATTGTGTTATTATGATATGACCTGTAGGACATCAGTATTACAGGGAAAAGCACATTGTGATATTAGAAATATCAGGGTAAAAAGGCCCTGTGGTCGTATGGCTATTTCTTCATGTTTGCTATACATACAATCAATAGCAAACCTCTAAGCACCACTATAAAAACAATCAGCATCATATTAACAAATGATGTTCAGGCCCATTGTGATTAATTGATTTTCATTAGTGTACATAATAGATGGGGAATAGTCTTTTTATTCATCAGACAAGACAGTGTGGACAATAGTTTTTAAATTTTATGATAGTAAATGTTAAGTATGGGGTCACTTGTGGTCTTCACATTGGAGAACAGTGATGTTACTTTTTGACTTTGTTCTGGCATCCAGCCCAGCAGGGGACGCTAGAGAAGATATGTGTAATAGAAGTATAAGTTAGAATTGTAACAGCTTTGTAATCATTCGTTTGTGCAGTCCCTTCAGATGACAGAACTGGTGGTTTGAATATATTGCAAAGTGGAGTTCTGTATGTGCACATATTGTCAAGGGTCTTTGATTTCTTCCTCTGTGTGTCTGTGCTTGTTTAACTCTTAATCTCTTTGCTTCAATTTTTTTTTGAGATAGTCCAATTGTTTTATTCAACAGATTCCTGTTCACTGTCAGATGTTAAATATTATTTATGATCTTGTCTTGTGTCACAGTTGTGAAACGCCTGATAAATTAATTGTATCTGCCACAAACCTGTGCTGTTATTCAGTCCTTTAGACAACGCTAAACTGTATTGTCATAGCAATTTAGTGTTGAAATCAACCAGCTCTTGAATACACAACAAGCTTTTGAAGCTAAAATGAAATGGGTGTCACATCAGGGCAAGCACACGTGGGAGGAAAAAACAAGCAGCGCAAAAAAGGTACCAAATTCAGCTCTGGGCTTTTCAAACTCACCTGCATATAAACTGAAGACTTTTAATAGAATCCAAGACAGTCTCTATAATATTGCGATGACAGTTATAAAGGATGTGCTTCTTATATTTAATTAAATTCATTATTTCAAGCAGAAACGGCCTGTTACATACAACAAATCCAGATTTGGATTTAATGTTATGTGCATTTCTCATGATATAATCTCATGTGTTTCAAAGTGCTCCAACAAATTTAAGGTTATTTAAGAAACATTTAATCTGACCAGATAAGGTTAAAACTTGAACTTGGGTTGTTTAGACACTTCAAAGTAAATATTTAAAAGTGAACTTTAAAGTGAGTTGATGTTTAAGTACAGAAAAACACGGTACTTCACCATCTCTAACAAGCGCAAGCATGTAGGAACCCCTTCAAATCAGGAACTGAAAAGTCCAAAATAATTGTAAAAATACTTGTTCTGATCCTGAGTCTTTTGTTTTTAATAGGTGTTTTTAATGTTGTTTTGGAAACTGTCTTTGTAGGCCGTACACGACCGGCTTTACCGCCGCGGACACGCAAGTCAGAACCAGCGCGCACGTCTCAAACTTACACAGCAGCTAATGCTACAAAACATACAAATAACAAGAGCCCGTATGAGGACAGGAACATATTAAGCCAATCGTGACCTCTAAGCACGAATACTCACCTGATTCAGAGGATGACAAACAGCGAAATCCAGAACAAAATGACCGTGATAATGATGTAGCCAGATTTTCTTGCCACACGGCCCTCTGGTGTCTTTTTGCACAGCCGCCGGGGTCAGAATACACACTGAACCAGGTATGTTTGGAGATGCGATTATTTTCACCAGATCTGAGTTTATCAAATGGTGGAAAGGAGGCGCTTTCCCGAGCGCTTGGTTTCTGTGGGCGCATGTCTGCTGTCCGTGGTGCTGAATGGGCCACGCGATCCCATCCAGGTTGGTGCCTCCCAAAGATACAATAAATTGCGCGCCCGTGTCAGTTTACATGTGCAGTTTGAGGGTTTAAAAGCCTTCTGATCCTCCCACCCTTGTTGACTCCTTTACCTCTGGCATTACTGCAGCAAAACTCACTGAACGTTTTGAGACGTTTTAGTTAATATTTATGCAAGCAATACGTTACAACGTCTTATCGATTGTTTCGAATATTTTCTACACCACCGCAGTTAGTTGCAACAACCATTTTCAATGATTTGATTACTCGCAATTACATCTCAAGAGTTAATTTTATTAAAGGACCGCATACAGTGAGGATTATTAAAACCTTTAGCACTGTAAATGCATTGTAATTCAAGCTGCTCTTTAAATGCACAAATGTTCAGAGTAACAACATTTACACCCATTAAAGGCCACCAGCAGAGGTACCTGCCAATAGACACATCAACAGGAGTCAAAGTTGCTATACACAACAAAGTCAATTATTTGTTTCTAACATTTTTCATCTCCAACATACAGATAGAATTTGGGCACAATGCTCTTGTAATATGGCGATCTGTAGTAATAAGAGTTGTAATATTCACATCATGTCACGCCCTGGTCACAAGCCTCTTCCATGATTCCTGGTTGGATTGGATCTAGGGGAACAGACCTGAAAATCTCTTTAGAAAACATCTTTCGAAAAACAACCTAGTTTCAGTTAAAGAGGCAGTTTACCCAAAAATAAAAAAAATTCCCAACATAGAACAAAATAGGAAATATTTATCAGAAAATGTTAAGCCCTGAGAGATTTAGTCATCTTTCATTATATAAAAAATATTTCAAAATGTTTTCTCATTTTTAAGACATATTGGTTTGAAATTAAATAAAGGAGAAAAAAAATATTATTTTTACCTGTTAAAAAAAAAGAGTTTGATTTAGAGAACATTTCTGAGCTATGACCATCATCTTATTCTCCTCCCCATGGCAACAGTGGGTCACGGCAACCCCCAGAGAGCCTTAAACACAAGCACAGAGGTCACTGTCAGGTCAATAAAAGCCTTCATCAGAGCAGCTGTGGGCAGATTGTATTTCTGTAATTCTGATGAGACTCTGGTTGCCACTGAACACGATAAACAACAACATGATGTTCTGCTTACCAAGATGTCTCAACCTTCTAATTATAAATTCTGATTCTGAAGTGCTGCGGTCATTAAAATACTCCTGATGAGTTTGTGTTTAGCAGCTAATTATGTTACTGATTGCCATGGTTGGGCCTTCCAGACTCTGACCCCTGTCCGACTGTCTCAGAGCAGATATCTAGCTCCCCACCGCAACTCTGATTAAGCACCCTCATGTCCAAGATCCACATTAATTAAAACCACAGAGGCGAGGACATTTACTGCTTCAAATGTGTTGGTGCATAATCATTCTGTTGGCAAACTTTACAATCAGACACACCAAACTGTCCAGCACGACCGATCCGGTGCATGTACATCTCTTAGTCCTGAGGAACATCCAGATTGATCAGCAAATTCATCTTCTCAGCATCGATACCACGTGATGTCTGTGAGAGAGAGAGAGAGAGAGAGAGAGAGAGAGAGAGATTTATATTAAGAACACTGTGCTTTGGTATTAAAAGCTGGATGTTTGTGGTGTGGGTGTTGTAACAGATGTCTCACCAGATCTGTGGATATTAAAACCAGACGCTGATATTGTTTCAGCTTCCACATCGCCTCTAACCTCTGATCCTGACTTAAACCACCTACACACATACACACCAAAAGATTAAAAAATAATGAACATTAATAATGGATTTCATACACCTGGGCCTTCATTTGCATGCCCACATACCAAATATTATTATAGATATTGTGCTTAAGTATGTTTCTATAAACCTGGGACAGGACGTCAGTCAGATGCTGAGCTCTGTCGATACAACAATCACAACTGTTTTTTAATGGCAGCCTTTGAATCATAATGCTCAGTGTTGTATTGGTATATCTGTTCCATTTATCACATAATCAGTTTGTGTTCAGAGTAATGAAAAAAAAATCATAAAGGTGTGTGTAACTATCTTATAATACTGAGAGTAATACCTACAGGAAATCATGACTGTCAGTGCACAAAATTTGAAAGTTCTGGCTCTTACTCACACAAAACAAACACAACAAATCAGCTGCTGACCAACAAACATCGGCTCTCTCGACAGGTGTTGCTAAGGATTCTGAGTAGGTGGCAGAAAGGGCCAGCAGGTAGAGAGGAAAAGATCCGGTTAACACAAAGTGACAGAGAGAAATGGAAAAATGAAAAGAAAGATCATGCAACTCGTAGCTTTTTAATTTCAATACAGAAACATCACAAAATCAAATTAACCTTTTTTGGCAACAAACAAACAACTTACTTGATTTGCTCCTGAAAGCTGCACTGCTGTCATCTTCTAACAGTTTATCAGCCTCATTCCAAACAAACAGATGAATAAAGGCTGTACTGAGTGCTCCCATCTCAATCAGCTGTTTAATACAGCCTATAGGCACAACACCATTTCATTAAAATCTGTAGTGTATTTACTGCTTAAAATAGTATGAAAACATTCACCTGACAGGCAATTGTTTTATAGAATCTCCTAATTGCTGAACTCGATAGTCATTCAAAACATCGTCAGTGCAGCTCATGCGCTGCTCTCATGGAAGTCGCCATATTTCTATCGTTTATCCTCTTCTTCTGTAATAAATGAATTTAGCCCCCTACCGGATAAACACTGCATCGCCCCTTAAAACACGAGTGACATCTGACAGAGGGCGACAAACGCGCAAAGTTTTTGCTAAAAAAATAAATCAATTCATAAATGTTATCGCAAAGTCGTCTCCACACCGTCTTTCTCTATACTTTACTTTAATATATACTGTTTACTCTTTCTGTTTTATTAATGCACTCTACTGTAAGATTTACAGTCGGAGGACAGCGCGTAAAATAAATACACAGTAAAGTTAAATGATAAAAATATATTTTATTTTAAACATTAATTGTTATTTTACCAATAGTAATTTATATTAACAGGCGCTTTCCTCCCTCTATTGTATCTTTAGAATTAAAGCAGTAAGACTGTATCTCTATTCATATGCATGACCCCCTGTAAGCGCTCCATTCATCATGAACTGACCACTGGCGTTAAAGCACGACTTATTTAGTTAACAGGCAACCGTTAGTTATTCTGTTCAGGGACTTTTTCTTCTTATTACACCACAAACAACACGCAGTCTGTCTTTACATGCTACTGCGACGCCTAAAACTTGGAGGGCTATAATGTAATCTGAATATGTAATGAGAAGAGTGTCAGAGGCGGCTGAGGTTAGAGAAACATTAATAATACGTACCGATTGTAAGTCATGACTAAACTTTAAAAAAACAATTTGAAATAATCATAATATAATTAAGTATTTTTAGCGGGTAGCAACATCACACGGGTGGAGTTATAAAAGGACACTGCGTGTTAAGGACGATTAAACGTGCTTTGGTTTAATAGTACTTTTGTGATCGTGTTAAATCAGTTTTTATGGACGAAGGATTTTCGCGACTCAGGAACATGGACAGCAAACATCAACGTTTAAAACATGAACTGGTGAGATTTTTGTTTTTTTGCATTTTTCTCTACTTGTACAATACAGCTTTGCTTTAAAATAAATCTTCTCAGACAGTCTTATCGGTTTAAATCATACCTTAGACTAATTATTTATGTAATGGCTTATACTGAGTTTATCAAATATAAGTTTACTTATGCTTTATACTTTTACTTGCATAACTGAGTTTCTCAAGAAAGCGCGTTTCACACCCCTGTGTTGTTGTTTGTATTTATCCAGCTGTCGGCCAGTGAGTAAGAAAGTGCAACCTGATTGGCGGCGGTGTTTAAAATCGTGGGTGCTGATTGGCTTGTGCCCACGTTTCGTAATTATTTAAAATTTGAATGTGGATTGTGAGATTCCTGAGACTCACACATTAAAGCGAGATTTGTTTTGTGATACTGCGACCAGCATGTTGCTTTAGATTAACGCTCTTTGCATACTGTACATGTGTGTCTGTTATATGTACAGTTGTTGCTGTGTTTCTGGATATATTTTAGGATATTAAACATATTTACATTTCATTTGCAAAACTACATTTTCTGTAAGTCTGCTGTTGGCACTGCTGTATCATCTGTCTAAACAAAAGACT
>JAZGTK010023273.1:0-10005 GCA_036877625.1 Ambastaia sidthimunki | reverse complement strand
TTACTCACAGAAAAGCATTTACCCACAAGCGACCTGTTCGCCAGGTAGCAGGAGCTGAATTAATTATGGTTGTGTCTGAACACATTTAACAGTCTGAGATTTTGTGTCTGCCAGTCAGAAAAGTGCTGCTCCATCTACCTGTTAGTTCAAAAGCCTGAATCTTTGAAGTTAATAACTTTAACAAGTCAATTAAATCCTCAGTGAAGACACACAGCATCTCTTATGTAAAAGCCTAAAGTCTCAGCTCTGAAATAGTGACCTTCAGTTTAATCCAGCCATGTTTTCACAGCCACAGCCACTCACAATCTTTTCCATGTGTTACTTTAGTATTAAATAAATGCTCTCTCTCTCTCTCCCTCTCTCAGTGTCCCTCAATCTTGCAGGAAGCAAATGACTGCAAATGCAAAACACGACATCTTCCTCTCACTTAATGCATCAACGTTAAGAGCTGTGATCCATGAAAGATGTCACAGACACAATGTTCCTTTAAAGACCCTCATTAGCTGTTTCCCTTTGAGGTTTTGACACTATCAGTTATTATTAGCTGAGTAAACAGTGTGCTAATAACGATCAAGTGCATTTCTCGCATGCAATAAAAGCCACACATCTTCAAACATGCTTAAAATATTAAAGTTCACACCCTTAAAGTCTAACTACCAGAAAAATTGCTTAAAAAGCATTTCCCGACATCTATTGCGTATGTCGACTTGTCATTTTCCTTTTATAGACCATGTAGCGTTCCAATATATTGACTTAATATATTCATCAGATATTCTTTATTGCCTCAAGCACTAAGTCAAATAAAAATGTGGAGGGCTGGAATATTTGAAACGGGCAAAACTGGAATGTTCGGGAAGAAAGGGAAAGAAACTCCAGTCAAATGGGAAAAAATATTAGCATCAAGCTTAATGCTTGAGTGAATTGGAATATTGCTTTGTGGTTTATAGGAGTGTTTTGTTGGGGGTCACCGAACACGTTTAAAAATCACCACTGGGAAAAGATTAGCCCGGATGAAAAGAGATTGGAGGTAACCTGGCCCCATTTTTATGTGGCCCTGGGGCAGCAGCCCAGCTAATTATGAGTGACCCGGGGTGCATGGGGAGTTCTGCTGACCTTTGACCTCCCTATTCTTCATTAAAACCAATGGTGCAAGACCTATATAGACTTTACTAGCAGAGACATATACAACACAGACCACTGGCTCCTGAACTGATATATGTGTTATGTATACACACACAGCTCCCAATATAAAGTGGATAATAATAAAAACGTAAGAAATACAAACTGAACTTTGTTGAAGAATGAACCTTATCTGATTTATGAAACAGGATCAGATTAAAAGCGTCAAACAGGAAGTGACATCATAACAAAATATTAAGATATTCACTTACTCATTGTTACATCCACTGTAAAACTATCGGTGATGATTGCTACGGCAACCACCTAGCAACCACTAAGAACACCCCAGCAACGCCTCAGCAATAAACCTAAAAACTTTAATATTTGCATAGCAATACACAAACTCATAAACAAACAAAAAACACTGACTAGCACCACCCTGGCAACAACCCACAAAGCCCTCGTATGAAACCTGAGAATTTTGCACAGATGAGCACAGCTCAGCTTTCCCTTAAAAATGTAAAAAGTGAATCACTTATCTGATAAATGTGAAATGTCACTTGTTTTGTCAGGTTTTGCTAGCGGCAATTAAATTCAATATTTGCTCCCACTGTAACAATGATGAAACCCTAATTATATTTAATATCAAAAAATGTTGCCTGTGTCTCTGTAGCTCTGATGGTAGAGCATTACATTAGCAGTGCATAGGTTGTAGGTTTGATTCCCAAGGAAGTCATATTACTGATCAAATGTATAGCTTGAATAAACTATAAGTCGCTTTGGATAAAAGCATCTGCCAAGTGCATAAAAATGTAAATTTCCCCAAAATGGTTTGATATTGATTTAATATCGCAGTAAATCAGAAAGCAAAGCAGCCACAGTGCCATTAAATCATTATCAAAAAGAAATAAAAGATTATCTCACTGAATCCTACGACTTACAAAGCACTAAACAAGAGTTCTGTCTTCAATAAATTTAATACCGAGTTCTTTCAAACACATTTTGTTGATTACCACATAAAATGCCTAAAACAACCCCACAAACACTGACTTTCTAAATAAAATGACATTCTTCAAGTTTATCCTAAAGTTTAGCTTCAGTATTTGAAGCCTTTAGCAGAGGCGCAGTGGGTTAGACCCGAGATAAACTCTTTACACATCAGCAAATGAGTTCTAGAAAAACAGCCCATCGATGGCGAGAGTCCATGAAGCTGTGGATTAACCACCCACTTAAACGCTCGCGTAGAACAAGCAGTTTTAATCCTGTTTCAGTAACACCCACCACACTGTGCTGAAATCCTGCCAACACCCTCCAAACCGCAGGGTCAAACGCAAACTCGCTTTCACTTTCCCTGCATCCTGCTGTTTGCATCCAAAAATCCTGCCATCATCAAAAATCGCAGCCAGTGTTAAGTGTAATGTTACAGTATATACTTAAACCAAAACCACAGGGTTGATTTCAGTGATTATAAAATGACAAAAAGCATAAATAAACACAGCAGGCATGTAGCCACAGGCATGTGAGTGCGCTACATTATTTGGCATTGGAATCAACCAAATCTGTGTCTTATTAACATAATGAATCACGATTCAACAATATTTACCAAAGCAACCAATACGTGAGCATCACTTATTAGCTACAGGGAAAATAATATGTAAAAATAAACAGTGATAAAAAAGTTTTAAACCGACACTCGTGACAAAAAGCCACAGTGAATGAGGTGAGTTCTGAGTGTCACGACTCTACAGTGGTCCAGAAAATAACCAATATAAAGTAATGAAAGAATGACAATAGGAATGTAATAAGAGACAGAAATATGAGTCGTCCGGCCCTCCGGGTACCTGACCTGCTTTCCTCTGCACTAAAACTCAAATCATCAATAATATATACAAACAGTCTATTTTACCAGCGAGACGGCAGAAGTTCCAGCCTGAGAACAAGGTTTCATTAAAGTCCCGTTTGCTGACCTCAGACTCACAGACTGCAAACTCAGGATCGCGAGTTCAGCGGGTGCGAGAAAATGTGAAGATGTGACTTATCTAGAGACAAGTTTGTTGCTGGTTATGTAAACTAGTTCATGTTAACAATTATTTGCCATCAAAAATCAAAGGCTAAAGATGAACTCGTATTAAATAATACAATATAATAGAAACAAAAAATAAAATATATTTCATTTATATACATATAATAGAAGCTAGAATTACTGAAACAACACATCAGACACAAAGTATCACACACACACACACACAAATAAACATCTTGTAGAGTTAGTGGAGACAGGTTAGTTTGTGTTAGTGCACTTTGTTTGGCTCACATGTACTGTACCAGTCTTCATGTCAACAACAGTTTACTGAGAGCTGGATGTGTGTTTTGGCACCGTTCTAGTGACATGTTCTAGTGAACAGGTGGTAAAATTTGTGGCTTTTAAACATTCAAGCATGTATCAGAATGTGTGGTATACTAGAGACAGATGGTACATTTATTCTTATGTAACCGTGTGTGTGTGTGGGGCGGGGGCATTACAGAATGAACAAATAAGATAAACAACACCGGCAAATAAAGCGATGACAGACAGGAAGTGATCGTGACATTTCCTCCACTCAGAAACTCATAACATACTGTACTGAACTGTACGTCTTTCCCACTCCACCTGTGTCCTGTGAAGCAAGCAAAAAATCTGGGCTGATATATGCAGTGACTTTAAGAGTTTTTGTATGTGCATGTGACTGCATGAAACCGTGAGTGTGTACAACAAATACACACACACACACACTCATGCAGAGAGCTTACAAAATACTGAAAGTCTCGCTTCATACATCAGCAAAACAGCATCAGGCATAAACAACAGTTTTCCTCCATGAGGGGGCGGCCCGCCTAATGCAGAACAAAAAAAACCTTTGTCTAGCCCACTGACTGGATCTGCAAGTGTATCATTTTAAAACTTGCCAACTCATTTCTTCAGGGGTAGAACTTTTCTAAAGTAGAAAGACTTAGGCTGTGTCCCAATTCCCTAAAAGTATGCAAGTACGGTGACATGCTAATGCATAACAGAAGTGCCAAATGTGATTGTTAACAATCACACACATTAGAACTTCTTTATTCATTATTTCTTATGTAAATTTCACCATAAAACTTAATGTATTGCTTCAGTGAAGCATCACTAAATTCTCACGGTGCATTGTGGGTAATATCAAACAGTATTCGTGGATCTGCCCTTCGAAATTAGTAGATAATTTAGGCCATACAAATTCTACTTTTGAATACTACTTTGAACAAACAGTACGCAAACTGGGACACACATTAGTGTATTTTTAAATGCAAAGCAATCCACAGATACTGTGTGAAGTGTACACATGCACACACACAATCTTTGAGAACTTAAGCTGAGATTAGTCCTGTCATCTTTATTTGGCTATTTCTTCCTTTCGTTTTTCTTCACTGTAAAATCAAGAGTCCATACATCATCACATAACACTAAAGAAAGTTTTAAGTGTGTCAGAACAAAAATATCTTTCCGCTGCAGAGTAGCTATATATAGACTATTGTTTAAAGTGTGCTATTAATATATAAACAAAGACAGTAAGGTTTATTTTTAGAAATAGATATGGAGACCTAAAAAATAGTGGGACACTGGGACACAGTTAAAAATCAAATCATGTCATTAACATTTAGTGTGAGTGAAGAAAGGCCTTAAGAAAACATTTCACAAAAACATTTGTTGGGTTTAAAATAATAAAACAGTGTGTAGTAAAGAGACACACTGATAGTTTGTTATTGGTGATGTTTGTAATGATACAGTTGCTTCATCAACGTCAGCTCAGATATTAATGCTGATTTCTATGAAAACATTCACACAGTGAAAGATGATTAAAGCTGTACTGTGCAAAATAAAGACAAATAAAGTTTTCTGGTTATCAAACTTATCACAAGTTAATCTGCTCAAAAAAAGTGAACAATTACATTAACCCTTTCCCTCTATAAAACACACACACACTTCACAAACTGTATATTCTATTCCTCTAACCCTACTAAACCTAACATCACAGAAAACTTTCTGATATTTGTATTATAAATGTATTTGACACGAAACGCGATCATGGACAGACATTTCAAGATACTCTATATGAAAATAAAAGATTGATTTATAAACTTTTTCCTCATGGGGACCTAAAAATGTCAAGGTCAAAATTTACTGGTATTACCTCACTTTTGGTCCCCATCACGTAGCGAATAACAGAACACACACACACATCCTTCAAAAAAACTGCAGGTGATTTCTTCATGTTCTTATTTCACATCCTTGTAGATTATCTGCTCATCAATAATGCACAAGTCTTTATTCCTCTGAATCTGAGGCCCTATATCACCATCACTCGCTTCTCACCTCATACTGAGCGAGAAAAATCACCCCTCCATTCACACTCCACCTTTCCAAGAACCATTTCTCCTCCCTTACACTCATTTATTTCACTGCTTTCATTTATCCATACAGTAATCTGCCCTTCAGCGCGCGACAAGACAAATCGCAGCTCTTCTGTCAGTCTGTGCTGAGAAGCAATAACAGAGTTTGCAGACATAACCTGCTTTCTTGAAATTACGTGGAGTGCTGAATACTTAAAAGTTTGAACGTCCTCTAAAAGTCTTGGAAGCCAATATCATTCCCATGTTGCAGAGTTCTGCTTGGGGTCAAGTTGTGGCTGGTTAGCATGGCCTCAGTTAGCTTCTGCTGGTAGATAATGTAGTCAGCTGCGGCTGGTTGCATAAACTGCTTAGACTACATTTACATTTCTGCATTTGGCAGACTCTTCCATCCACAGGAACTTACACTTACATTCAAGGTACACAATTTATGTTCCCTGGGAATCGAACACACAACCTTTACACTGCTTACACAATGCTTTACCAGTTGAGCTACAGGAACACAGACTAGTCTTACTAGACTAAGTTAGTTATGTAATTGTTTCCTTCAAGACTGGTCATAAGTAAGTCAGTTACATAAAGTGGTAGATTGGTCTAATTTCCAATAAGACAGGTTGGCCCTAACTAATTGCCAGTTGGTCAGTCTAGTTCTTAAGTTAGTCTTAGTGGTTGTTTATGCAACTGGCCCTTGGTTCAACAAATTCAAACATCTGTATCCATTGACAGCTAATCAAGTTTATTTGTATAATATTTTTTCAAAGGGTTCCTAAAATGTGTCTTTTAAAATTTGAATTTTAAGGGTAAACGCGAAATCTGACTTAATTATGAACTGAATATACAGATGAGCTCAAGAATCTCACGTTTATGTACTACTTAGTTATCTAACAAACTTCTTTAAATACCTTTTAAAACTTGATAGCATGAGCCTCACAAACTTGATGGCAAATCAATTAACTAGTTCTTCCCCAGAAGCACTCACTGTATCAGCCAGGAAAGTTAAAAGCGTGTTAAAGTGTGTTTCCTAGAAAAACCTGCGTACCCAGAATTTGCATAATGGCAGCCAATCAGATTGGAGCTTGCCAATTTCAGAAAACTCTTTTGTTATTTCAGGCCAATGGGTTTGTTTTCTGATGTTAAACATTCATTACCAGTCAAAAATGAAACAAGAAAATGCAGTATGTTTGCCGTGTTCAAGTTCATTCTGAATCAATAAATGTACGACAAACTAAACAAATAAACACAAGGCTGATGGTTAGTGGGAGTGACTGTATTTAATCACAGGTGGTCTGGCCTCTCTGTCCTTATAAATCCACTTCTGTTTCTCAAAGTAAGTGCATCGCCCCCAAAACACCATCCGTTTAAGCACTGTTCTAAGATGAGGTTCTTTTCTAACACCTAGCATCTGCCCGTTATGAGTGAAAAGAGAAAACTGTTCTCAGATCAGCGTCTTGTGGCGTTTTCTCTGGGGCGCTGACATCCATCAGTGGCTGGGTGATTTATAGAGGTAATATACAGTTCATTCACATCACAGCAGCCTGCAGTTTTTCTCTGTTTGTGCCCCTGTCAGTAACCATGACGCAAGCAGGAAACTCCGCTCTCTGTGTTCGAACCTTTGATCGAGACACAGCCCACCACAGTGAGAAGGGTCACAAAGTGTTTTACATTGCATTTAAATGCAATCCATATATTCTGAGTGAAACAAGGGAATATCATAAAATAATACAACTGTTAAAATGATCCCCCTTTTCCTGGGATTCGAACCTGTGACCATGGCGTTGCAAGCAGCTCAACCCATTAAGCTACAGGAACTACTTATTTAAGAAAGGAAGTGCTCATGTCAAACATGTTGACTAAATATTATTCCAAATCCTAAAACTCCTTCCTTCCCAAATCCTTTCACTAATCTGTTTTGGGAGACTGTTGCAAATGGTTTTGCAATTCTACATGGTTCTTCAATACATGCATCAACGCGCAAGAGCCGATTTGTCTGTGAAATAGAGGGCGAGAACGTGCGTATGAAAAGTGTGAATGCGAGTAACTCTCAGAGAATCGGAACACAGGGCAGATGTTTAGAAGCATCGCTAATGCACAAAAACATGCGTGTAGTGCCTGTAGATTGTTTTAATAGTTTCTTGCTATTGGGGTCAAAGAGAACATGACTGATGAAGAGACGGTGAAGGCAAAACACACAAAGGACAGAGAGAGACACACAAAAAAGAATAACTGTGGGAAAAAATCTTCTTAAATCAAGGCCGAGTCTGTAAATCTCCTTCCATCAGTATTTACGGCCTAATTACAAATCATCTGTCGCTGCAGTTATGCCACTGGGAAGCAAATTTATCGTTTGGGAGAATTTAATATCGCAGATTCAGAGGTAAACTTATTCAAATGAGTCCAAACACTCTTAAATGTGGAACGGTAGCGTTTTTGCCTTTCTGACGGGTTTGGCTTCCTGTCAATGATACGATTGATTCCTGTCCTCTGATTATCCCAAACACATCAGACAGCTGTGTAACTATAACAACCCAACAAAAGGCAAGAGAAGTAAGGAGGCTAATTGCTGAATTTGCATAGGTAATCAGAGTTTGGAAATGAACTAACTATTTGCTTAAATTGCATTCAAAGGTTTCGTCCGTTGTGGAAAGTAGATCGTTTGTTAGCGACACCCACAATTAATGCAATCAACAGCGAGTCTGTGCCAGAAGTCGCTCACAACGTGTCACTCTAATCCTGTACTCATCAAGTAACTAAACATTTAGACTAGAGAAGCCACATGTTAGGTGAGTTATTGGGTTTAACTAGGTGCTTAGGCTTTGGTTCTGTTGAAGCTAAAATCTTTAGGTTCTTCAAAAATATGTTTTTATTTAAGTAACAACCTGTAAATCGCATTTACATCTTCTTTGGTGGCACCCACAAAAATGCATTACCAGCAGCTCTCATACAACGTGCACAAATAAGAAACGAAAAATGCATCTTTTGAGGCGACATACCGAGGACTGGGGCTCCACAATCCTTTACCAGAGCCTTTTGTAACCTCTGAAGGTCCTGTCTGCTGTTTAACAAATGCTTTTCTCTTCAACACAGCTTTCAGAGTTATTCAAAAACAGAAATCGTTGCCCTGGAGTTCAGATCCAACTTTGTTAGCAAACATACATTTAGATAGCGGTATGGAGAAAAAAGACAATCACACACACGCACACACAGACAGAGTATGAAGAGATAAAGAAAAGGCCTCTGGCTCCCAACAAACAGAGAATGCAGAGAAAAGAAATCTTCAATGTGAGAGAAGCCAATTGCTGGAGAATGGAATGGAAACAATGAATGTCTTAGAGAAGAAGAATGTGGAGCTATCCAACACCGCAAACACTCAAACAAACACACACACACACATCAACTAATCCATGCATTGTGCTGACGATGAAGTCTGTAGCACTGCGTAAACAGACACTCCATCACACACACGACAAACACACACCCAGCACAAAACGCAGCGCGATAATCGCTCACTTCCGCCACCTCACATATCACTCCTTATTTGTAATTAAAGAGGTGATGACAATCACTTCTGTTGCTCTCTAATTCAGCGGCTGCCTCTCCAGAACACAACACCGTGTGAGGGAGTCGGCCGCCTTATCTGCGTGTGTTCTCCACATGAAAGCTTCATTCCTCTCCCCCCACCCACCATGTTTGTTTGCTTCTTGTTTATCGACCGGCATCCGATTCGCACCAAAGTTGAAACCGTTGAGGTTCAAACAAAATGTCTTCTCCGTTAATTACCCACAATTCTTCATCTCCATCAGTCGATTTCTCCTGCTTAAACACGCATGTATTTGCATAATAATGAAAGCTGCCCCTTCGCGGTTAGCAAATAACTAACTGGTGTTTAGCAGGCTGCCCTATTTCCAGGGTTTGACAGCGAGAGTAGAGGCTGCAGGTACCCCTCTAGGGGGGCATTGCTTTAGGGCACATGCACGAAATGACATTGCACTGAGGGCTAAATGTGGCGTCTCTGGAGAAGTGACGATGTCAACACACATCAAAGGGTGTCGCGACATGTCTACTGCGGTGAGATAAGAGAGCAAGTGTATTTACAAACACACACACACGTTTACATTTCATAGACTTATATTGTTTTCATACACAGCTAGTTATAAACAATATAACGTATCCTGAACTCACACTCAAACCCTAACAGAAAACTTTCTGTATTTTTACAATTAAAGAAAAACTTGAGGACGTCTTCAAAAGGTTTTGCTCGTTTTTGGGTACAAATTTGTCACCAGTATATTGTTAAGTAAACCCACACACACACACACACACACACACAGATACACACACATCTGAAAATCTAAAAACTAAATTCGAAATCTGAAACTAAATAACAAACAAATAATTCCAATACTTAGTAATGCTATAAAAACAATCTGTTTTGTAGAAGGCTTTCATAAGTAAATAAGAAATAAGATT
>JAZGTK010023272.1:0-10005 GCA_036877625.1 Ambastaia sidthimunki | reverse complement strand
TTCTACCTTAAAACTATTCAAGCTGTGATCAATATAGAAAGCACAACAGAAGCAGTGTGCTATTTAACTCAAATGGTAAAAGTTTAATGCTGAACTAGTTTCATTTATTTTCATGACTAATGGTCTGAAATTCTGTATCTACTTGAGTTGTCTGGCCTTGATGTTCTGAGAAAATGAGACCTGTGCATTCTTGATTTATGAGAACAACTATTCCAGACTTCTTCAAGAGTCTGAGACAAACTTCTTTAGGATTCACTTCATGTGTTTCTCTTAATATTCAACAAATGGAGAGATCCGTTTGAAAGAGGCTCATGAGAACTCACGTCTGATCCATGAATCAGCTACTGCCACCACAGCATCATCAACCTCCAGTCAAAACAAATCAGAGTTTCCTCTGATAAATAATCATTCTTTTTCTTTCAAAGCCACATTGTGAAACGACAGGTGAAAACAAAAGAGATGTGGGGAAAAAACCCTCCAAATTACAGATCAAAGTGAGATGTTTGATCAGAGACAGAAGCTCTGATGATGAAGACAGGTATGATCACCCACAGATGAATTCTGACACAAACACTCGATGACGGACCTGAAAGAACCAGAGAAAAATCTGCAAATAAGCTTCATTTCTGAAATCCGTTTAGCTCAACCCATCTCCAACCTCAAAGCCAGCTGATGTTGAAGCCGTCTTCTCCATCATCAAAACTCTGCAACAGACTGAAAGTGTCTTTAGTAATTACACTTAACCAATCAGATTTTACTGATGGAAAGAGGCCAGTGATTGGCCAGATTCACTTTTACCAGCATATCATAGGTTGTGTAAACGATACATGATGTTCTGGACAAATCATGTTTTTAAATGTAGGTAGAGAAATAAATGTAGAAAGGAAGTAACTCAAGCTTACACCAAACATCCACAATTCACAAATTAAGTCCACAAAATAACATCCATAAATAAAGAATGAAAAGTAACCCGCAGTTTAATATTTCAGAGATAAAGACAGAGAGGCAAAAGTGACATTCAGAGTGATTCAGGTTGTGCTTAGGTTATCTAGAGAACCAGTGAACAACGTTCACATCACTGGCCTGAAGCATTTTAAATTTCACTGCAGTTTTTACAGGTTCTTTATCCTTCATCTGGACGATGTGTTTCTCCAACACAACAATATTCCAGCAGCAGCAAATGAGTGGCACATTTAAATGAAATCTCAGACAGCTGCATTTCACTGAACTTTAATCACATCAGTGCCACGGCAACAGCCTTGACATGTGTGAATTATATATAGATGCATCACTTTAATGGCTTATTTTCAGAGTTATTATCCAGCTATGATGGTGAGAAATGAACTCATGTCTGTCAGATGTGATTTTATAAATCGATTCCTTTACAATCTCATGCTGGAGTGACAATAAGTGTTATTTACCAGTGATTTAAAAAACTCTCTCACAAACAGTCAAGAAATATGCAACGTAAAAACTAAATTTAAAAGACTGTTTTTATAACAATTAAGTGCATTCTCCCCAAATGATGTCACAATCACATGTTTGGGGAACTGTCACTGCCATACACTGTGATCTGATTCAAACCAGTGGAGGTTTGTTTTCATTTGAACTGGAGAAGTACGACAGCTAACAAATTTCACAAATAATTTCTCACAGCCAGGAAATAATGAAGCATCTGGTCACGATACTGAACCTTCAGTTGGGAGCTGAAAGCTTCACTGTACAGCAGAAGATGTGCAGGTATGTTGAAGAGCACAGGAGCATGTCTCCATCCTCACTGACTCTGGAAGAAGATATACTGCATTAGATTCAGCACCAAATTAGAGAATCGTTCTCACTGTGAGAAAACATACATTTCAGCAAAGAACTGCCTTCATCTGCTGTATCTGAACTAACCTGATGTGGATTACCTGGTTTAAGCTAGTTTAACCTGTTCTAGATGGTTTATCAGCCTGGCCAAGCTGTGTTGAGCTGATTTACCAACTCTGAGTAGATGACAAGTTCCCAAAACCTCTTGAAAACCATCCAAGCAGGCCAGTGTAACCAGCTTGGCCAGCGTGGGAGACCAGCTAACCACTGAGAGCTGGGTTAAGCTGTTTTTGTCCAGCAGGTATTGCGAATCTTTTTAGAAAAACTCTCATAAAAAAAAAAAATGTCACTATGTACCCACATCCACCCCCCACTCCTTGCCATTTTGACATTACTGCTTTCCTTATAAATCTCTTTAAATCCCTGCATTTCGTTCCCAGAATTCATCTGTTTTGTGCTGACTCAACAGAAAGACAATTACTCATGTTCTTAACCTCTTTTGTCGGCATTCAGTAGAAAATGTCTTTGTATTTCAGCCAGTTTGAGTAATTCAGCCGGGCAGGACATCATTTTCCCTCTTGTTTGAATTGGTGTTCCTGCTAATCTCAGCTAATGAAGTGAAGAGCATTGTGGCTAATCTGATGAGATGAGATAAATCAAACACTCACGGTTGGGTCTGATGTAACTACAGCTTCTATCTCAGTATAAGTCTGTGTAATACACATTCCAGAAGTCACTTTCATTTGTATTACATTTTCACAACACAAATTGTTTAAAAGAAGACAATAATAGTGTAGTGTTGTTAATGTGTTTGAGGTTTATAAAATGGAAAGTGTAACCACCCTCAGTTTTTCTAAACCTCTGTTTGACCGACACTGAAACCCTTGCACACATTTAGCCTGACAATTTAAAGGCTGACATTGGCTCCCCCTGCCTTTATTCTCTGTTTAAACCCCCCCACGGTTTCAGATCGATACCAGACCACAACTGTCTTTTTTAGACAGTTGGCCAGTGGCAGATGAACAACTGGGTAGCTGCTGTTGCCCTCCAGGTCTCCAGAAATGGAGCTAGCAGCTAATGGTGATATCGGATAGCTGACCGCCGCCTGGCCCGAGGGCACGCTCACTTCCTGTTCCACCGCACGCTAATTATTTGTGGCCGCTATGGCAATTCTGGTGACCTTGAGCCACATGAGAGGAAAAAAGGACAAACTTACACCCCCACCTGCCATTAGATTGAGCTGCTTGATTTTGTCAATCTTACTGAGTTTTCTAATGGACAATTTCTGCTCACAAACCTCTAGTGGTTCATGATGGAACTGCAGCGAGATTATGACAAAAACGTTTTATCATTTACATAAATGTTTTATAGTCCTTGTGTATAATCCTAAAAATAAGACCTAATTTTAATTAAAAAAAAGTATATTAAACATGGTAATTGCAGGTTACTGATACTCTTGAAAACAAATCTAATATATACTCCTACACTTTGATTTTATATATAAAAATACATTAAAATAAATTTTAGAGCTTAAATTTAAAAGATTTGTTTTTGTTCTGAAAGGTTATAACATCAAGTTAATATTTGTCCCTCACACTTAAAACTGCATCTAACACACACACACTCACACACACACACACACACACACACACAGAGTCAGCTCTTACCACACTGCAGTTTTAAATCATAAGATATAAATAGGATATTGGGTTGGAGGGCAGGATAATAGTGTATTGATTGTAAATATTGAAGTGTACATCAGAAGAAGAAGCCCAGCGCAGCAGTTTTGCAGGTGTGGGGCCTGAGGCCTTTGTTCATGGAGACACAACTGCAGTTTATTCACACACTATTGTGCTGTCCCAGCATGCGGAGGAGCAGTTATTCCCCACATGAAAAGACCTGCGACATGCCACATTCTGCTCTTCCTCCACTTTTGTGATTTCTGGAGGTGTGTCGACCTGCCAAATGTTGTGTTGTGAATAATTGTGTGAAGTGGAGGAGCTTGAAGGTCTGGAGTCCACAAGGAGTCGACTGATAGCTCCAGAGAGTCAGTGAAGAGCGTCACAAACCCAAAACGTCTTGAACAATCAGTCTTGAACGTCTTGAAACGTCATGTCCTGCAGAACCGAATGTTGTTTACCGCCATCTGTTGTCTTAAATATTATTTATACAAAATCAAGGATCCAGTTAGATGCAGTTTTAAGGCCTTTGCACACTGCAGTGACAAAACAAGTCAGTGACTCCATGAGCAGAAAAAAAACCAACCTGACATTCTGCATTAATGCACATTAAGATGATCTGGAGGGTGAATGTGGCCTTCAGTCTCCTCAGAAGTGTGTGCTGGAGGTGAGAAAATCTCCCACAATCCCCTGCAAACTCATTTCAGCTATGACTTTGTCCAATCAATTCCTGTCGAAAAACACAACAAACATTTTTCTCATTAAATATTCAGTCTCAGTTAGAAATGTATCATATTACTAATTTAAACATTTCTGCTATGACCTCCACACATCAATATAAACCCTCGATGCTTGAAGTCAACACTGAAGGTTTTTGATGTGCTATACTTGTAATAAGGTATTGATCGGAGAAGATGCATGCATGTACCATGCATGCTAAACGCATGAGACATGTCTGTGTGTCAACTGCACTGATGTCTCAGTAAACACTGAAGGTCTACAGGAGGTGTGGAACCCACAGCTCACATCAATGTTCTGACCTCAGTCCACAGGCTGAGATCCATAAACATTCTGATGCATGTTGAGTGTGTTTGTAACTCAAAATCCAACAAACCTTGAATCATTGATGTTTCTTTTTGCATCATCATTCATGGAATCGTGCCTTTAAACTGACACCAGTTCACACTTCCATTATTAATTTCAGACCTCAGAAATATCTGCTGTTTAAAACCTGAATCATGTGTCTTCACTGTTATTAACATTTAAAGCTTCATTACAGTCAAACATCAGACTGTCACACACACAAACAGAGGTTAAACAAACACTGCCCCCTGCTGGCTGTCTCTCATCTGCACTCAAACCCTCAAACAGCTCGTCCTAAAATGATCATCTGTCATTATTACTCGCCTCATGTGGGGAGGAATGAAGACACAGGACAGAAGTCACATGATCTGTCCAGTGGACCTCTGTGCTATTAAGCAGCAGATCATCTTCTGTTTGTGGTTGAAGTCCATTCTACAAAGATGCTTGTGAGAGCAAAAAAGCAACACAAAACCAGAGAAAAAGTGCTGGATCTTCAGACACAGCTGCTCTGCTTATTTATGGTGTGGAATCATGGAGGTTTTAAAGATGGAATCTGGAGTTGATGTGTTCAGCGGGTGTGATGAGTTGAAGCTGCATGTGTCAGTGCGGATATACAGTACTGCAGCTCACCTTCAGCCTTAAACTGCTCAACCGTCTGCACTAACTAGTTCTCCAGAGGATTCCCTCTCACATGTCAAACTGAGTCAACACAGAAGATCAATATAAATACTAGAACTTCAAACTGCTGTAAACACACCAGAACATCCATCAGCCCGACTTCAGAAAAATATTGAAGCTTTACACACCACATAAACTGTGGAGAAAAATTACCTCAGAAGTTCAGAGACTGACATTTAGAAGACTGACATTCCCACCCAGAAGTCACCAGCTACCCCAAAACCAGCCCAGAGGAATCACCCCACCAACAGCAGAAACACAACCCTCGTCATGGAGAAGCAGGAGAAGCTGATGGGGTTTCACACCACATGCTGTGTGACAGTGAAACTGTTATGCTACGCTCCACAAAGCAAATATGGTGAGTGTCCCTGGGGGTTGCTAGGGCGTTGCTATGTAGTGTTCACCAGGGTTTTCCTTAATCATGTATTGCTAATAACAGCAAACAGTGTGTAGGTCAAGATTAAAGCAAAAAACACAATAATAGCTATTAACTTCTTTATGTAAAACCACTGATGCTCTCACAAAGAAAGTCAATATCAGTCAACCTAAATGACAGTATCACACAATGACCACAAACTCACAGAACACAGAAATCATCACAGAAAGCAGAAGAGAGGTTTGAGAAGCAGCTACAGATCTCCTTTCTCCTTTTCTCCCCCGGAGACTGAAATCAGCTCTCCACTCTCACTGTAACACCAGCTCCAGCCCAAACACAATCCCCGGAGCTTTAAGCTTACTCTGATTTGTGTTTTCTCTCTGCAGAAGACTGATTGGTGATCAGAGCGGGAAAGTGGCAGAGCAGTTTAGCCAAGCATGCTAGCAGATAGCAGCGTACACAGTGCAAAAAACTGACGAGAAATTAATGGAAACGAAAGACGGGTCAAGAGGAAAACAGAAAGACCCTGGTCACGCGTGAACGACGTTCAAGGCACAGCAAATAAAACCAAAGAGCAAACACAAACAGCAGCAGATACCACACACAGCCCGCATGCAAACAAACTCTGAGTTTGTGTCTGAGAGACGCAGCCACTGGACTGGAAACTCTGGACATGAGGAGCTGATCTTCATTTCATAAATCTGTGAAGTCATTTTATCTTCTCAGAAGAATTTACTGGCCTGCAAAACAGAACCAGCTTTAGGGGAGTTAAAAAAAAAGGTTGTGAGGTCTTGAAAAGTTCTTAAGCTAAGAAAAGTTTTTATTCTACATATGAGTTAAGGAACATTACAACAGAGATCTTAAATGTTGTTGTGACCACAGAAGTTAATCTCCTGAAGATTTCAAAATCAAGCAGTGTTTGTTTTAGAAAGAGCTTGCACTTAAAATTACTTTCATATTAAGCTAATCGATTTCACTTTTTACAATGACTTTCACAAAGGTTAACTTTAACCTGACACTGCGCCTCAAACCACAGGCTGAGGTCACTGTATCAGAAAGGTTAACACTGACTCAGAAAGCGTCTGACTGATACTTACGGTTCTCGAGTGGGACAGCGTCTAAACGGCAGCCCTGTCTCTACCAATAACACAAATGTGGATTTTAAACCAACTGCGGCATAATAAATCCTACCCACAATTATTGATTAAATGCTTTCTCCCAATAATGAAATGTATAAATCATTTTTTCAGAGACGGTGTCTAATCTAATGAAAGTTACATGCCCAAACCCTAAAAGAAGAGAGAGAGAGAGAGAGAGAGGGAGAGAGAGAGATTTGTGTGGGTGTTGGAAACATGGTGTTACATTTGAAACCTACAATGGAATTAGTTATCAGAAGGTTCATTACTCAGGGAAGGTCCCACAAGCATTTATTGATTCAGCAAAAAATGTGTTTGCTACATTTGAGTACAGACATGCAGAGAAAAGAGTGTCATACATTTAAACATCTGTACATAGAAGCAGCCTGGAGGTCTTGTTTTTTAAAACATCTCCAGAGATCCTCCACACATGAAGGACTGGATGAAGACACATGATGACATGAAGGCCTTCAGCTGTATTCACCTTTAGTTCAGATATATGGCTAAACACAAACCCAAAACCACAGTAAAGTGCTGCCTGAAACACAGAAAAGACTGAATCTGTACCTGCAGAGGAAGCAGCCGTGTGTCTTCAAACACGAGATCACAGCTGTGAGAGGACAGAGCTGAAACAGAGGGAGCAGGTGTAGCATCCATGATCTGATTTCAAGAGCAATCATACATCAACACTCCTCAACAAACAGAACAGCGCTTTCATTCACACACAGGAAGAAGGTTTGGAATCAAAACACAGCAGCTGGTGGAGCACTAGCATCAATACACTTGAGGAGAGAGGAATGTGTTGTGTGCTGATCTTCATCAGTAGTAGAGAAAGTCAAAAACCATCCGTCCACTCCATCCAACCATCTGACTGGAAAGCAAGAGGCTGCTGTGTGTTGACATCTGTCTCAGTGTGTGTATAGCGTGTTGTACTGGGACTGTATGAGGTGTGTGAAACGTAGTTAGTCCTGCAGAAACACACAACATTACCAAAACTCTTAATGTTGTCATAGTTACTCTTTAACTTTTTAATGTTGTCATAGTTAAAGATAATTAGTATAATAACATTATCCACTCAAGGAGGATGTATATAAAAATCTAACTCTATATATAACTGACGCTTCAGTGTTATTTCTGTAGTGATGTGTAGTGATTGAGGTGTTAATAGGACTGTTACATTATGATAAGGTCAAATTAGAATTAATTACTGTTTCTTCTGTCCTTCTCCCTCCGGGTTAAATGAATAAACAACTCTAGTGAAGTGACTAACTCTCAGAGCGGTTAAACAATGACTGAGACCACCGGCACGTGTGGGATTATGTCTGAGAACAGAGTCATTAAAACTCTTTAAATGTGTGACGTTCAGGGCTCAAACCCCATGACTTTACCCCTGAAATGTGTAGTTTAATGAAGGCCAGACATACTGTTAAACATACTGTTGCTTGTTTAGAAAATTAGCTTTTAATCAATCAATGACAAAGAAATAGGAAGATAATCAATATGAATATAGCCTAGATTAATAAAGTAACTTAACTGTACAGTTTTCTGTGGGCAATTTAGTTATGTGGCTCATCCAACCATTTTTCAGTCTATTTGTTAATTTAAAAAAAATGATGGTGACTCTTTAGCTTCAAAAGACAATAGCTGATGTTTTTCAGAAAGCACCTGTGAGGGGGACATGTATGTTTGTGTCAGAAATAAACACAGACTGCGTCAATGGCTCAGAACAAATGCCCACAATATCTTAAATGCTTTTAAATGCGGCGTTGCCGGGCCGGGGCACACACGTAATAGAGACACAGCAGGTCTGTTAACCGGCAGTGTGTGGGTTGCTAAGCAAAACCAAAATGATCAATATCTTTCTCAAGAGGCTGTAAACTAAAGCTAGATGCTAAAGCTAGCGCTAACATTCACCAGCACACGGCATATCAGCATCAACACATCTATACCAGTTACTGACACTTTCATAGAAAGAGCCTGACTGACCCCGAGGAGACTCAGAAAACCTTCACTGACACCCACACAGACATCAGATGTATTTCAGAGGTGAGAATGAGACAGGAAATGGAGTGTGCAGGGAATTAACACATCAGCTGAAATGAGATCTGAATACATCACCTGCGCAGACTGTATTTCATGATAATCATCTCCACAGCAACAGTAATTATTGTCAGAGGACCTGAGAGAGACATGCAGAGAAGAATTAGAGAGCCAGAGCCAGAAGGTATGAGATTGAGACAGTTGAAAACGGCTTTATCTCAAAATAATAATTATTGTGATGATTAATTATGAAATATCATCTCACACACAGACACACACACACATCAGTAATGCAGGTGGGAAAACCAGGATACTGTTGGAAAATCAGCTGACCTGAGATCAGTTAGCCCTCACACATACTGTTCAAGCAGAACAAACCCATTCCCATACAGATATGATATGATTGTGGGAAGCTGTGGAGAAAGCGGGTCAGTCTGTCATCTGAATCTCTCCTATCAGAGAAGTTGTCGGATGAGAAAGCCTCGATACTCACACTGTAATTTACACGACGCTTCTGAGAGATTTGTTTTTAATAAAGCGCTGGGACATACTGTGAGTTTGTTTACCTGTGATATTTAAAGTGTTTCTGATACACCAAACCTTCATCTGTTTCTCCGTCATCACGGGTGTATGATGGACAAATCATTTCTGAAGAAGGTTTCAGTGCAAGAGTTTGACTAACAGCTGCAGCTGAACACAGAAGAGATGAAAACATCAAACACCAGCCACACCAAACACAAGAGCATCATCACCAAAACATCACATTTCTCCATCAAAATCAGATACTGTATGTTTAAATGACTTTTCTTACTACTTTGGACTAGACAAATGACCGTAAAATCATCTTGGTCTGATCACATTTTGGAGTCGGAACGATTTATTTTGTAAAAGCAAAGACCAAACTCTCAGATTTACATTTTTATAAAAATCATTTAAAAATAGTGTTAGTCCATACTTTCTTTTTTTTAACGATGAACTATAATATAAAGTCTCTAAAGAGCAGATTATTTATTTTCGTCCTGTATCATTCTGTTTTCTTTCTCTCTTGTTGGGTCAGAATTGCATCACCGCTCTCCAATGATAGCTTGTGCAAACAGGAAGTGGATAAGCCTGCTAATGAGAATTCTAGTACCACACCGACCCAACCTCCCCCACAAACCCTCTTCCCCAGCATCCTCAGAGGTTCAAAAACAAAGAGCAGCAC
>JAZGTK010023271.1:0-10006 GCA_036877625.1 Ambastaia sidthimunki | reverse complement strand
GACTATAAAAATGTAATAAAGAAATAGTTCTTTTAAAAACCTTTGACAGAATTGTTCTTTCTTGTGAGGACCATTTATTTTTGAGAACACTCAAGAACTCTGCCATACAACAACTGGTTCTCAGTTGATAATTGTTGAAAGTGTGCATCAAACATGTGCTTGTGTGTGTTACCTGACTCATTGGTGGTGAACAGGACAGGTGAGCTGTACTGCTCTCCGTTTCCTGCTCTGGTGTAAGTGCTCACACTGATCTCATATGAATTATGAGGTCTGAAGCCGCTCAGTTCTGCCTGTGTGGACGCATCTGACGAGTTCTGGAGGAAACACGGCCGTGTGAATTTAGCATCAACAGTGTAAACGCATGGCCATGTTCACACACACATACACACACACACAGCACACCCGATATGTGAAGGTCTGTGTGTTCAGTTCCAGTATTCTGAATCCGTAATGCTGGACGATTCCGTTGGGCTCCACACTGGGTTCCCACTGAAGCCACACTGAGTCTGAAGTGTGGTTGAATATAATCAGGTTGCGTGGTGGCGACATTGGGCCTAAACACAAAACAGACACATAATACAAACACATTAAATCTAATATCGCTTTGCTAACTGGGCTACATTTGTTTTAAATGAGAAACTTTAGACTTCAAATAAACATTTGCAGTGCTAAAATATCAAATGAAAAACATCAACCAACAGACTTCAATTGTATCACATAGATCAGTTCCTCTACAACAGTTCAAGGTGACTGAAGTGTCTCGTACCTGCTTCATCAGTATGCAGGGCAATAATCACAGCGGGTCCAACACCCTGCCGGGTCACCGCAGCGATGGACAGATTGTACGGTGTGAAGGGAGTGAGTTCTCTCAGAGTCACATGAGTTTCAGGGGTGGAGCTTCTGTTGAGTGCCCCAGATCCCTGCAAAACTATGACATAATCTATGATCTCACCATTGGCCTCCACTGGAGGAGACCACTGCACATGAATGGAGGTGCTGGAGAGATTCCTAGCAGCTCCTGGTATCGGAGGAGAACCTGGAACTGTTGCAAAGACACTTTCAGAGGAAGGGCACTGGTGAATTAAAACTGTGTGTGCAAGAAAAATTCTCAGGTGCATCAACGATTCTGAAATTATTCCTTAAAATTCAGCATTGATTCTGTGTTCAGGTCAAATTACTGTTAGAGAAAGAGTCACAATGCATAGAGACTTTTTCCTCCCACCCCTTATAAGAACACGAGAACAGGAAGTGATGCATGCGTACCATCCTCACTGGTCCGCAGGTGCAGCATCGCAGTGTGGTTTAGCGCCGCCCCTGCACCGGTTGCCGGGGTAACTCTGATGATGTAGGGAAAATACTTCCTGAGTTTGGTGAACAGGTAGATGTTTTCTGTCGTGGATGTGGAGATGGTGGAGTTGAGGGTCCGGTTGATGAAGGGATGGGTCACACCCGCCTCCTCCAGGCTCAGCAGGTAGAAAACTCTTCCGTTGGGCTCCAGAGGAGGGTCCCAGCTGATCACCACAGCTGTTGAGCTGTACACTTTAGCTGTGAGGTTGTGGACCGGGCCGCTGGGAACTACAGCAATGCGAGAATGAAGGTCAAAGAGAAACAATTAATATATTTGAAGAATGAGCAACAGTTACACTTTAGAACAGGGAAGAAACTATTCATGTGTGAATAGTAAATGTTACTTGGTGTTTAAAACCTTTTATTCCCCAATCTAAAGTGTAACAAGATGAATCTCTGTGACATAACGTGTCTGTGCTGTGACACAATATTCAGGTGAAAATCTCTGAAGAAATGCCAAAAGCATAAAAAATGAAATTATATTTTGCAGCTATTTTTGGACAACTAATGACCATTTTCAGCAGCTCTTCGCATCAGTTTTAATGATGAAAATGGGAAAAATGGCTTGGAAGGATGATAACTGTATTACAGTAATGAGAATGAGGTATTTTTTCACATCAAGGTAATAAAACATTTATGTTTCAATAGTTAAAATAATAATTGTATTACTTAATAGTGTCACAATGCAACAAATCTTAACAGTATACAACCAGGCTTAATTTTCTTTGTACTTCTGTTGGTTGTAGATGGTGTGAAAATGACATTTCCTCATGAGATTTTCCTATTATTAAATCCACACAGCATCATTTATAAATGCCTTACAAATAACACAATGGCACACTGCAACATTGAACCCACTCAATACTGTACTGCACAAACATTTTGTGTTAAATCCAGATCACTAATATAAAACAACAGCATAGCAACAAATACATATGCACACAAAACGACACATATATCAATCAGGTGTCAAAAATGACACACATCTGAAGGTCTGTGGAAATGATTAAATGTAAACAAACTCCAACACCTCAATCTGTAAAATCCAGAAAGAAGAAAGAGGAAGAAAAGTCGTGTTGTGTTAGCAGGAAATCCGTCTGGATAATGTTGTGTCTGAGACACACTGCTCAAGATGGGCGGCTCTCCAACAACTGCAAAACCAATCAGATGCAATCACTCACACAGAACAAAACTGTATATTAATATTATTATTATTATTGCTTCTAAATAAACACTTTCAAAATCTCAGACACCAGGGGAGAAAAACCTTCATTTATCTCAGAAGGTCACCTCTGCATCATTTTTACCAAAATCACACTAAAACTTTAAGAGATTAAGACTTTCCTTGACATACAGATACTGAAAGTCAAGCTGAAGTGTTCTGTTTTTTGGCAACACTGGCTCAACCAATGGCATGAGTTGGGGGGCGGGATTACCTGACCTATCTGATGTAATTCTTACATAATGTACCAAGAAGCTAAAAAAAAAATAAAATCGTGAAAGAACGCAAAGCCCTGTTTTCTTTTTCTCAACAAATCCTGTGAGAGGAAACGCGAGCTGAGATTGCCGGAGACTGTCGGATCAAAGCTTGAGATCAGACACACTCAGTCTGAACAGTCCCAGCTTGCAGCGTGGAGGAAGTTTTCTCCTTTCACAGGAAGTGCTGCATGTGTCTCAGAGTTTCAGTGTGATTTTTGGAGAGTGAAATGAGTTGGAAAAGTGATGCAGAGCTGTGGTTGTCCCCTGAGTGTGAGTCCACTGACCCTCCTCTAATGTGGTGAAGTTGAGAGGGGGGCTGTACACGTCTCCGTGCCCAGCAGAAGTGCTGGAACTCAGCCACACACTGTACGTCTGTCCTGCTGTAAGATTAGACAGCACAAACTGCTGCTCTGAACCCGGGACTCTCTGAAAACAGACACAGACAGACAGAACCTGATCATTCAGTGCGTTTTAAAGTAGGAGAGATTAAAGTGTTTGTTGGTGAGTTTTGCTTCTTTATACATCATTTAAATTAACATTTACCCTTCGTATAATCTAATATCTTGCATTACTTACATTATTAAAGGTGTTTAAGCTTAAACGTTTAATCTAGTATTAAGATAACATGTAAAGATGCAGCTGTAAAAGTTTTAAAAATTATATTTTTATAACAAATAATCACCAACAGCAAATGTAATGATGGTGACAGCCTTAAAGTCACCACAAATACAACAACTTCACAAAGATACTGAAAACACTGTTAAATAACAAATGTTTAAGTTGTGGTTAGTTTTTGGGCTGTAGTGAAATGCACACGTGTGTGTGTGTGTGTGTACCAGTGTGAACAGTGTGTTGTTGTCTGTGTAATAGATGTTGTAAAACTGGATGATGCCGTTGGGTTCGGTGGGCGGAGCCCAGCTGAGACGCACTGTTGTGGTCGTGAGGAGCATGTATGACACCTTCTGAGGAGGGTCTGAGGGAGCTGCATCACAAAATAAACATTAAAGACATTCACCATCACTGAGAGAAGAACTTATCTCATGAAACTGTGCTGTAAACCTGCTGCTGGAAGCTCACAGGTGACTGATTTAAAACAACATTCATAGTCACGCACATCTATGAGGTGAATAAAGCTCTTCAGGTGAAGTTTAGTAAACCAGTAAACGTATGCTCACAGTTGACTTTAAACCAGCATGCTAAAGCTAAAGCACACTCAGCTGTTCATTTTTATTCATTCATTAACAGGTAACTAACCCACGAGGGTTTGGATAAAACCTGCATATACCCTCACCTGATTCTGTGGTACTGAACGTGATGTAAATCAGCATCCCTCCGTCTCCCAGTCGAGTCCAGCAGGTGACTGAGGCATTATACCGACCCAGCCCGTCAACACTGACCACCACTGCGGTTTCTGTCACGTTAGCCACAAACTCAGAGCTTAGATTCCTAACAAACACAGTTACAGCCACCTTTCAGTTATCTGAACACAGTATTTGATAAAAAAAAGCTTGAAATTAAGTTTACTCACCAAACTCTCACTATATAGTATAAAATTTCAGAGTTGGCCTCCTCAGGAGCTTTCCAGGACAACTCTACCTCAGTATCTGACAGTTTCCTGGCGACTAGTGATTTTGGAGGTGAACTGGGTGCTGTCATTTAGGAAAAACATTCACTAAAGGTTACCCGACACAACACACGTGATCAACATGCCACAGTGGAACAGAATTCATTATACTGAAACATGTATGTAGTTTTAATGTGAGTGATTGTTCCTCTGCACAGAACTGCATGCAAACCTGTTAATCCTGATGCCTGGTAACTAATCAAAGACAAGAGCAACTCAAAGAAGGATTAAACATGAGAAAATGCATAAAACACCACACAACTTCCAGAATGATGTCCAAAATGTCCTATGGGAGAAATTATAATAGTTATAAATAAACACTCATGTTTCCTGCAAACAGAATCTGTAAAAAAAGAGAAAAATTAGTCTTTGACTGTTATATTCTGCAGGCCTTGTCATATTCCTCACACGTTCAGCCCTGAAGAGAAAGAAACAAGTTAATTATACACACATCTCTCCTCCCCTGCACACACACACACACACTCACCGTCTTCCAGTGTGGTGATGTTCAGAATCTCACTCGTGTGGTTGCCCATGCCGACGCGCGTCGCGGTCTGAACGCTCACTCGGTAGCGCGCATACTTCCTCAGGTGGGAGAGGACGGTGAAGGGCGTGTGTGTGGTTTGGTTCAGAGAGTGTGTGGAGTTCCAGTAGTCCACGTTGTAGAACAGAATGATGCCGTTTGGAAGAAGTGGTGGAGACCACGACACGTTCACCTCACTCGGCCCCAAACTCTCATAGGTCAGATCATACGGTGGACTGCCAGGAACTGCATCAGGACAACATCAGGACAGAGAACCAAAAAACATTTAATGTGAAAAAAACTTACACAGATATTACAGTGACTCACCGTCCTCCCCTGACAGCATCTGAAGTGGATCAGTGATCTGGTCTCCATGGCCGTGTTGCGTGTACGCACGAACCGTCACATTGTAGTGTGTGTAGGGCTTCAGATATCTCAGTGTGACGCTGGGCAACGTGCTGTTGACAGCGTTACTGTATGTCCCGTTACTGTACGAGACCTCGTACTGTCGGATGATGCCGTTGGGTTTCTCTGGTGGTGACCAGCTGAGGCTGACGGTGAAAGATGTGGTTCTGACTACGGCCAGATCCTGCGGGGGAGAATCCGGCTCTGTAACACACAGAGAGACATACTGGGACATTCTACAAGTCTGTAAAAGTGTATCAGCTTGGGTTTGAATAAAGAGGTTGGGTTTCCATACCGTCCTCTAGTGTCAGAACAAAGATGTAGTCTTCCTCGCTCACAGGACTTTCCCCTACAGCTGTAGACGCCGCCACACGCAACTGATAACTGCTGTACTTCTCCAGACCTGCACGCATCACAGTAAAGTTACTTTAGGTCTGAGAAAAGCTTTAAATTTGCTTGTTTGCACATCCTACTTAATATTTCATTAGCAAATAGAAGAAAATTTATACGTTTTCAAGTATATTTTGGGACACAGCTGCAACAACCAGACACAAGAGCCAGTGATATACCTGTGATCACTGTGCTGGTGGCGTTGGTCACTTCTCGCAGTTCCTGATTGGTCAGGAGATTCTCTGCGTACACGGTGTAGTAAGTTATCTTGCCGTTAGGGTTGAGAGGCGGCTGCCAGCTAACACGGATGGAGGTGGAGCTAATGTTCTGATAGGACACATCTTGAACAGAACTGGGCACTGTGGAAAACAGTGAGGTACTTTAAACAGTACAATGTACAGCTAATGTTACTTAGTTACCAAGTACCACATCTGATGGTATTTTACCCTGTTCAGTTGTTTTTACTGTAACTTGGGTGGCAGGTCCTTCTCCTATAATGTTGTTTGCCGTCACGCTAAATTTGTACTCTGTGAAAGGACTCAGTCTTCTAACCACATATAACATCTGATCAGATGAGAGGTCTACGGTTTCCTCAGTGGCTGGTAGAACTGTCAATCAAACACAGCATACAGAAATAACCAATCAGAGGACAGAAAACACCACAATAATGTTTAACAGTTACTGATACCTTTCTCTTGCAGCCTGGTATCTAAAATTAATTTCCTTTCTTTTCCATAAACCTTCAGTTCTAAACTTGAAAATTTAAAAGTGAGAAGAGAGAAGGGCCTCATAAGTGATGTCATAGTGGGTGGAGTCAGAGGGAGGAGTTATTTACCCTCTATTCCAATGGTAGTGGCCATCCGTGTCGGGGAGTTTGTCTGCTGCTGGGTGTAGCCTGTGGCCGCCGCCCTAGTAGAGCGGCGAGGCTGGGAGGGGCTTAAGTTAACCAATGGCGGCTGGCCAGTGCTGAACGTGAAAGGTGGGAGTTCAGTGGAAGGGTCCAGGGTTACAGTCTCTGTCTCGACCTCAACAGATGGATCGACTCTGTCTGGGGTCACTGTGAGCCAGGGCGGAGGGGTGTCAGAAGGGCTTGTTGTCAGAGGAAGGTCAGAGGTCACTTCAGTGTTTGTTGGGTCAGTGTTGGTTAAACCGAAGTCCAGAGTGGAAGAGATTCTGTGTGAAGTTAAAGTGAACACAGTTGCCGTGGTGATGTCAAGTGACCTTGCGTTACGACGAATCGTTTGTGAGACGCTCTGAAGAAAGAAGAACGACATAAAATCAGTAAAACACCAAACACATCACGCTGATGAATCTCACATCACAACAATATAAAAGAAGACATTACATGATATTTTCTATATTTTTATATAAAAAACCTAAAATAAAACCTGACTTTTTTATTTTATTCATTTCTATATCACAATTATACACAAATTAAAAATTCTTATTAGTGTAATACATCCTGATGTCACGTTTTCAGTGTGCGCATGTTTGTATAATTGTGTGTGTGTTTGTGTGTTTATGTTTGTGTGTGTTGTACCCGTCCTCTCAGAGTGATGTCCTGCACAAGTGTACTGTAATGGTGCACAAGGATGCGATAATGTGTGATGAGTCCGTTGGGTTGACTCGGGGTTCTCCATGACAGACGCACAGACGTCGAGTCCACGGCCTCCACTGTCAGATGAGACACAGCACTTGGGGCTACAAACAAAACAATCAAGATATTTATGAGATATTTGTTGGTTCTATGGATTCACTGAACCACAATAACTGGTTAATCTCCAGACACTTGAACAGCAGTGAAGGTTTCTAAGAGCAACTGTGTTGCTAAAATTTCCCTAAAACCTTTTAATAAAACATCCAGTAAATCTTTAACATTTAATTTCCATAATCAGAAAGATGCTGGTCTGCAAGAGTAAGTAGATCAGCACAAACTTATCAACACCGGTGCTTCTTGAAGATGAGCGTATTTCCTGTTAAGAGGATGTTCCAAATATAGAGTCAACAGTGGAACTGTTTTGGACAAATATGTCACTGAAAAGCAAACACAATTTCCCAGTAATCACATCACAGTCAAACATAATGGAGGTCATCCCATCTGAGGGAACCATAAATTCTTCACTAGAGCAGAAAACAGGAATGCTTGGAAACTCATCCGTGAACTGAATATAAAGTGTATCAGTAAAATTAAACATTAAAATATAAGAAGACGAGTTAAAGTCCTGACCTGAAGCCAACATGATGTTTTATAGCAGATCCCCAAACACCTTTCTGATTTAAAACATGTAAAAAAAGTGAGCTAATTGTTTTTAAACAAATTACTATTAAAAGAAGCTTTGAAATAACAAGTAACTTATTCCACTGTAAAATACTTCTTACTCAGATGTTGCACACTTATCTCACACTCTTTGTGCTGGTGTGTTTGAGTGTGTTTGAGTGTGTTTGAGTGAGTTTGTGTTTGAGTGTGTTGTACCTTCTGGCAGTGTTGTGATGTTTATCAGTGCAGCTGGTCCTGTAGCTCCCGCTGATCTGGCCATGACGTGGATGTTATATTGTGTGTAAGGAGTCAGTCCATTATAAATAAATGTCATGTCAAATGTGCTGTTCTCACTTACAACCCCTGAAATACAATCAACAACACAATCCCACATGAAGATGGAAACTCAATTCACACACTAGTCTCTGAAAGAAACATTTCTGGAGGAAAGCACATACTTTTACACTACATGGTAAATCAGTACAGATTATAACATGCTAGCATGTCATAAAAATGTCTAACCACAATTAGAATAAGAAGTAAACTAGCGCCACATATTGTACAAGAAAAGTTTTTAAAGAAGGTTTGTCTTGATCTGAGAAGATCCGTCTGCAATTGTTTGCATATTTGTCTTTTTTGTGAATAGGGCTCATGTCACTCTGAATTAAAGAGCCAAATAGCTAATTAGGTAATAACTTACCCAATGTCAATGTAATGTGAAGTGCAAATGATTGAAGCCAAGCTCAATGTGTCTGTAGCACGCGTGCTAAGCTGCTAACCCGCGGGCCACAGCCCCCCCACAGACTGTTTACTCATCAGCTTCAGTCAAGATCTCCACAGCGAGATGTTTGTGTGACACTGCTAATCTCACAGGACAGGAATCAAACTCTAATCCTGACATGGTTTGATGGTTCAGTGAACGCAGAAGAAAGCAGTTACCAGCAGAACTGTGGAGCTGGATGACGTAGCTGAACCTCCCAGTGATGATGGTCGGAGGGTCCCAAGACAGAGACAGAGATCTGGAGGTGATGTTCTTCACCATGATGTTTTGTGGCGGATCTTCAGGGGCTGTAAAACACACACACACACGCACACACAATGTGTGAGTTTCAACTAACACACACGTGATCTGATCATCTCAAGACTGGAGATCGGACACGTGATGTTGAGGAAAACTAGTTACTGACTGCACATTTGGTATAACATGATTCATGCATGATTTATGCATGCACGATTTCATGCAAGATTTAGACATGCCAGTCACAGTTTCTCTTGCGGACACTTTCAATTTTTAATTTGATTCAGGCATGTTTACAGGAGAAAGAGGCCAGAGTGACAGTCTGTACAAATTTGCCTTTGAGAATGTTTTTGTAAAAAATATAGTTTTTATACTCTCATTGGAATAACGTGAGACTTTATTCATCAGTATTTGATAAGATTGTTTAAAGTTATGATGTTATTGGTTATTATAATTCCTCCTGTTTTTACCATCTTTCCCCATTAAGGAAGATAAGAGCTGAACTTTGATTATGGAAAACAGGGAAGTGACAATGAGAACATCCACAGATGAACAGGACCAAAACATTTATTAAGAACTGCTTTCTAGGGCCAATTTTAATTTGATTTGTTTCATGAAATATTTCATTAGTATTAAAGTGTGTTGGTGTGAAATTAATAAACATGTGTTTGCGTACCAGCCTCTGGCATGCGGACCATAGTGCTGGCGATCTGCCCCTCCCCATCACTGGTGAAGGCGGAGACTTCAAACACATAAGGTGTGTAGGGGCGGAGCTCTTCAATTCGCACACTGATTGGGACACTCCAGATGGAGGCGGGCGGAACAGCTGAGAGCGTAACCGTTGGCAACACAGCAGAGGTCAGCTGGGAGAACTCAGCAGGGCTGGGGGTTCCACGAGACAAGATGTCTGCCGCATCCTGGACAGAAATACAACACAAACACTCACCGTACGACTGTAACACA